>JAVGVS010000135.1:404998-465296 GCA_032718565.1 Distichodus sexfasciatus
TAGGTAGGTAGATAGATAGATAGATAGATGTCATCCTCTGTTGCTCTTTTTTACACCTCAATCCCAAATCAATAAATCTACTTGTCTTTAAAGGGCTTGTGGGTCACATTAAAGAACGTCTGAGGCTACGTCTGGCCTAATTTTCCACCGCGTTTACCGCAGTGGGTCGACTTTGGCGCTTTCTCAACTGAAATGGAACTTGTTTTCCTCCCTCTCTCTCTCTCTCTCTCCATCTGTCCCTCCCCTTTCACCTTTTCCTCTTCTTCTTTCTTTCCCTCCCACACAACCCCTGTCCAACCTCTATGCAGGCCAGGCGAGGCTAGACAGGCGGTGATGGTGGTGATGGTGGTGGCGGTGGGGGAAAAAGGGGGGCCTCTGCTTATTACGACTAATTTTCCGAATCCGAAGAGCTTCTGGTCAGGGCGGTTTTAATGGGGGAGCAAAGTTTCCAAGAAAGTGACGCTCTGGCTCTGAGCCCGATCAAACAGCGCCGGCTTCAGCGTCCGCGCGGCGTGTTGATTTAGAGACGCCTCGCCTGCCGGTAGCGAGCACTTCAAAGCGGCAACCGCGTGGCCCACGCAAAGCCTGCACTCAACCTGCACTGCTGTCATGCACAGAGAGAGAGAGAGAGAGACAGAGAAAAAGAGGCAAACTGACAAAAAAATAGACAGAGACATTGATAAACAGTGAGATAGAAAGAAGGGGAGGAGAGGGAGAGAGATACTGCGGAAAGAGAAAGAGAGAAACGGACAGAAAGACAGGGTGATGAACAGACTGGAAGACTGAAGAAGACTGAAGAAGACAAATAGACAGACAGATAGGGACAGATGGATGGATGGATGGATGGATGAATAGAAGGATGGACAAATGAATGGATAGACAGACAGACATACAAAGAGACAGAAAGAAAGAGAAAGACAGAGTGATGAACAAACTGTAAAACAGAAGAATGAAGAAGACCAATAGACACCGGCAAACAAGGACAGATGGATGGATGGATGGATGGATGGAAGGACAGACAGGCAGGTAGAGATACAAAGAGATAGAAAGAGAAAGAGAGAGAAAGAGACAGAAAGAGTGATGAGTAGACTTTAAAACACAGGCAGACAAACAAGGACAGATGGATGGATGGATGGATGGATGGATGGATGAACTGAAAGATAGGCAGACAGACTACAACCAGACATATAAAGACATAAAGAAAGAGAGAGACAGACAGAGTGATGAACAGACTGTAAGACAGAAGACTGAAGAAGACAAATAGACACAGATGGATGGACGGAAGAGAGAGAGAGAAAGAGACAGACAGAGTGATGAATAGACATTAAAATTGAAAAGTGAAGAAGATAAATAGGCAAACAAGGATGGGTGGACGTATAGAGGACGTATGGACAGACAAACATACAGGCAGATAGACAGTCAGACATACAGAGACAGATAGAAAGAGAGAGAAAGAGACAGACAGAGTGATGAACAGACTTATAACAGAAAAGTGAAGAAGACAAATAGATGCAGGCAGGCAAACAGATGGATAGATAGAAGGATGGATGGATGAATGGATGGACAGACAGACAGATAGCAAGCCAGAAAGATACAAAGAGACATAACAAAAGAGACAAAGTGATGATCAGACTGTAAGACAGACTGGATAAATACATAGATACATAGATAGACAGACAGACAGACAGACAGACAGTGAGATAACTGCTGCCACTCTTCTGTACGTTCTCTTTGCAATTCACTCACCCGCCGCTGTGTCTGCATGGGCTCTGATTTCACTCGCAGGACTGGCATTCCGTCCAGCATTAACATCCTGCTGCACGTGGTGGGGGGAGAAAAGAAAACATTAATAATAAACATTAACAATCTGACAGTAAACAGCTTATTAATAGTAATAGTTTAGAGTTGTTAGGTCTCCTCTGGTTTCGAAATAAAATCCCGAGCCCTTTTTGTCTGCGTCTAGTACAAATACGGCTGGTTTCAAGACAACACCGAGAGTTAGATTGTCCTACAGTATAAATGTTATGGATTACTGAATGAATGTGGCTAACTACTGTGTGAAAACAGTAACTTAACTGTGCTTTTCGTAATAACTAGCGCGAAAAGTTACTGTTTAACCCTTCCGTTATGTTCGTTTCTCACTAACACTGACGATGTTCTTGGGTCAGTTTGACCCGGGACATGTTTAATTATCCAAAAGTGACCAAAAAATCCCAATAAACATTGTTTATATCTCATCATCAACTCCATTTCTAACCATTACAATCAATATTTGGCGTAATGTTGTTATGTACCTCTTACAGATCATGGTTTAATGAGGAAAATTCCCTTGTTTTTCATAAAAAAATGCATTTTAAAACTTTTTTTAATGTACATTTGAAAAGACCTAAATATAAAACACAATAGTCTTACATGACATTGATTATTTAAAATTCAAATTGACCCGAACAGTATCTATGTAATATAAACATGCATTATTTTATATGTTGATTACCATTTTTAAACCAAGCACAAGAAGTTTCATGCTGAAAAGAATACTTTAAACGATTTTTTTCTGATTTTTTAAATTTAAAATGGGTTAATTTGACCCGCAACATAACAGGAGGGTTAAAAGTAGCTTCCCCAACAATGCATACAGCGCAACAGCTGGTAGCGCAACGGTTAGGGAGTTGGTGCTGTGATCAGAAGACATACTGCAGAGTTAACTGGAATAATCAGATAATAACGAGTTACTGTTAGATCAGTGTACGATAGGTCTTATAAGGATCTGACCAGAGGGAGTGTTGTAGCTTGACTACATGTGACAGGTTGGAGCCAATAGGGCGGGCGAAGTTAAATGAACTGTTGAAATCATATGATGTGTGCTTTAAGTACGACACACGCCCCCCGTGATCTGCCTCAGAGCGAATAAAGGATGTGAGGGTGATGTAAGAATGCTGGTGGCTGGCACATGTGAAAGTGAAATGTTCAAGATTTCTGTGAGGCCATATTTGGCTAATTGAATTTGTCATATATTCGAACCTGTGTGTGACAGTGTGTGTCTTGGAGTGTCTTAAATTTCAGAGACTGCACTCGCAGACTAGCGATGGAGCTACAATTCAGAAAGAAAGATATCTGGTTTTTGCTGATATATCTTCTGCATTAAAACGAAAGTAAGAAAAGTCAAAGAGCAGAAAAAGTTTCATTTTCATTACTGAAGTTATGGCTAGGGAAGGTTAGGTTTGGGGCAGACACGTCTGTAATCAGAACATTTTTGGAATGTCCCCCAAAAATAATAAAGCAAATGTGTGTGTGACCACTGACTGCAGATGAAATCCAAACTGCTTTGGTAGAAATACTTGAAAATTAGCCATTGTTCAACATGAGCTATAACAATGAGGTAAAATAATTTAACAACTAAAGCTGTTAAAGCTGTTATGGTGTGTGGTGTGTGAATGCAGTAAGAGATGAGCCCAAAAACTGAAAAAATTGTCAACTTCTTCTTCCTTTGTGAGGACATTTTTGTATGGGCATGAAATGACAAGACGTCATACATGTTGTGGCGTCACTTAACATAGAACAGGATGTTTATTTTTTATTAATAAGGAAGATTTGTTTTTCATTTAAATGTCTGGTTGAGCTTAGGATGTCAAAACTTCAAATGATCTCTTAGTTGCCTATTTGTGATTTGATATGAAGGGAAGTGGTTGAGTTAAAGCAGTATATGCCATTGTCTGGTTTCGATCTCTGGCTGCTGAATTGAATCGACTCGAAATCGCATTGCATCAGACTTTGCGATATCGAGAGACGTTGAATCATTGCGCATCGAAATGATGTTTTATTATGTTTGTTACTGTCAAGAATAGCAAGCTTATATGTGTGTGTGTGTGTGTGTACTTGTAAAGACCAAGTCTTACAGATTTTGGCGTAAAGTTCTGAAAAGTCATCCCACCGAACACCTCTGTAAACCTCCCATGCTCAATGAAGCCTGAAATGACGATACAGGAATTCCACCGCTTGCAACAGCATCGTTCTATCAGACGGACCGTAACATGAACCCCCTCGGCTAGGCGTTATGTTGGCAACGAGTTTACGGTCGCCTAGGAACTCACGCAACGAACTCAGGACGTAGACACGGCCTTATCGGCGTGTTTATTGCGCAAATCGAATTTACTGGCAGGGTGATGTTGCCCTTCAGATAATGTGTTCAGATGAAGCAACACACACTGTTGTGTTATAAGGATGCTGAGGTGGAACACAACAAAAACCGTGCAGAAATACGTTGCGCCCCAACACGTCCCTGGTCGGCGGTGGGGTTAAGCGGGTCGACGCTGCTTTTATAGCACGGCGCATGCAGTAGCATGTTGATAAATGGCGGTAGCTGATTGCGTCCGGAAATCATCTCGGTTCTGCGCCGAACGCCGCTGATTCAGGAGAGACGCAGAACAGAAACATGCTGACTGCTCTGGCCTCTGCTGACCTGGTTTCCCTACCCGTCTTGTTTGTGTGTGTGTGTGCTTGTGTGTTAGTCTGTATATGTGTGTGTGTGTGTGTGTGTGCATTCAAGCAGACAGGATGTTAGAGGAAACGGGTGGGGTCTTGAATGGCCGCACACCAATTATAAGCTCCCGAAAAATGTGTGCAATTGTGTGTGTGTGAGAGAGAGAGAGAGAGAGAGTGAGACAGTGTATGAGGGTGTGTGTGACAGGGCAAATACCCAAATCTCACCAAGCTCACCCACTTTCCGTCCTGATAACCACCCACATGTGCATTTCCAGAGGAATCACACTTTAACCCTTTAGAGTGATTTGGAGTCAGTGGTTGTTGCCTGGGTTAAAGGAAAGTTGGTCCCTCACTACTACTTTAAACTTTACGTAAACGTTACGAGGAGGACGAAAAGGGATGGACAGATGATAGAGGAAGTGCTTCGATGTTGGACTTTTATTCGAGTTACATCCAGAGTTGTGGAGTAGCTAATCCCACTAATATACCTACTTTTTTCAGTAGCTTTTCAGTAGTTAAGGTACTTTAAAAATGCTGTAGCTTTAAAGTAAGTTGCATCACAACGCACTCTTGGCAGCTGTGAGATTGTAGCTTGTGGTGCAGCTAATTACTACATTAAGGGCCTGTGTCCACCAAACGCGTTTTTACTGCTGAGAGCGGTCAAACTCACACTTCCAGAGTGTTTTCTCAGCGTTTTCTCTCAGTGCTCGTTGTTGCTAAGCTACGAAAAGCGACATCGGGCACTTCTGCGTTCATTCCTATTTCAACGTATTTCTTGGAGATCACTAGTTTAGCCGACAAGATGGAGAGAAATCGCATCTTAACATTTGTGGCAGCGTTTGAAATAGATTCTCATCTTCAAAACCAGATTGGGTGCATAAAACAAACCATGCAAGTATACACATGGAAAAAACACGTTTGGTGGACACAGGCCCTAAAACGGTGACTTGGCTGTAGTCAAGCGTAAGTAGCTTGGAGCTTGAAAAGCTAGTGTTTAAAATTAGCTTCCCCAACACTTGTTACATCTCAAAAGAAAACCCAAATGTTCTCATCTATATATTTTCATATGCTGAGATGTTTACTTGCTTTTTAAAATGTTGGATGGAGAAAACAAACCGAAAAACTCACACATTTAACCTTTTGCCTTGCTGGGATTTAATCTTGAGAGCTTGAATTGAAGGCAACTGGAGTTCTTCGAAAATTCTTGAAGACGTATCACCTCTCGTCCAAAAACCTTCTGCAGTTCTAAAAATCTGATGGACAGTTCCAGGTCATTTATCCACTAGCGGGGTTGTCACCTTTTAGAACTGTGGGTGTTGGTCGTCTAGAGGTCACCTCTGGACCAACAGGTCATGACATCAACTTATATCCCCAGCAGTACTTTCATTGGCTCCCTGAGCAAGACCCTTAACCCCAAGTTTCTCAAGGGAGACTGTTCCTAAAATCTGAAAAAAATGGACGTCACACTTAAAGCGTCTGCTAAATGCTGTGAATGAAATGAACTGAACTGAAGAAGACTTTTGGATGGGAAGTGAAGTGAATTCAAGCTCTCAAGACTACCATGTCCTGGACAACTCAAAGTCTACATAGATACAATATATTCCTTAAAGGAAAAGTCACCCTACATCAGACAAACCATCACCACCTTCCCTACCTTACTGTAGACCGATTGCTTATGTTGCACATCTGTGTCTCTTGAACACCTCATACAACCTCAATGAGGCTTAAACGTGGCCCTGAAAGTCAATAATCCCCACGCTGGTTCGCTAACCCGGTCCTCTTTGTTAGTTAAAGCCTCGGCATGCCCTCAGCGATGCCGCAATAGTTACTAATGAGTAACTAAGCTGGCGGTAATGGGAAGTGAATGGCAGGAGTTAAGATCAATGAAGGGTTGTGTTTGGGAGCTGGACTGAAGGCGAATAGCCGCTGTGGGTAGGGGAGGTTTTTGTTGGCTCTTGTTTTGGCGAGGGGGAATAAAGCTTTGGCACTTGAAGAACTGGCCAAGATCAACCTTATTCAGAATGAAGCATGACATGTCGAAGATGATTTTTTTTCAGGGTGGACGGGATATACACTTTGGTCTACGCTTGGTGGGAGACGAGGGGGCCATTTCGCCAGACCAGATGAGGCCCAGACATGGCCAAGTGCATGTAAAGAAATACTCCTTCTGAACATGCTAATAATGAATGAATTGTAGTAGGGGGCCAAGCCAGTGTTAAATAAATCAGATCAGGGTTTTGCTATGCAATTGTTAGCCTCCATTTCTTGGGGGGGGGGGGGAGTTGGGGTGCTGAAGACAATGTAGGCGAAGCCCATGTAGATTAACTCTTGTATGGCTACACTAATGACTCCAAGTATCTTCTACAAACTGTTTTGTTAGAGTTCCTTGGAAATTAGATGTCAGTTTCCTCTACACACTAAAAAAGATTAGATACGAACTTATTAAAAGTCATCTTGGCCCCCGACAAATGACTGAAAACTGCTCAGAGACAAGAAAGTGGTGACTCAACGCCTTTGGACGGTGTTTTGTAAAGGAGATGGCCGGTTTCATCAGAGTGCATGACCTTGGTCGGGTCGGAGTAACTTCCTTCCACCCGCTTGAGCTGCCAATGAAGCAGGCTCAGGCCTTACCCACAATGCCTCCTGCACAAACACCGGCAACACCACCTACGCTTGGCACACTCCCACCTCTAACTGACAGATAACAGTGCTGGTGGAAATGTGTTGATGGTCCTGTCCTGTTGACCTGACACAACTTTGGCTTCTTCTCCAACAATGTTTTTTTTAAAAACGATGGATACTTTCCAGTAAAAACAACATCAGTTTTAAGACAGTTAATGATATTCATTTGCAAGTTTAATGCTGGACAAACTGGTCAAAGTTTCAAAAGACAGATTAAGCTAATTTGCAGAGTTGGTTTGAAATCAAAAGTTCCCAAACACAGCTTAATATGATCTCAAGAAAACCCGACTTAATCTTGCTAGATAAAGGTCTTGAACTTGCATTGACATCGAAGGTCAAAGCCATCTCAAACTCATCTTCAAGGTCTGTTCTGCGACCTGATGTCCAAACCCACCCCCTGCCGCCCTGATGCTGCAGTCAGTGACAGATAACAGAGACGTCTTCGGCTTTCGGGGCAGGATCCATCTGCAGGAACACAGGCCTCTACGGCTGGAATCTCCTCATTTGCGTAATCGACCCCGGCCAAAAAAAACCCAGAGTGACTTCAGACTTTCCATTTCAGCGGCGCTAGTTTTCCTTGGCAGGACGAGTTGAGTCGGATGGGGCTGCTGCTGGGCAGAGCCAGGACATTGCTGAACCTTAGTGTGTGTGGGTGTGTGGTGTGTATTGTGTTTATCAGACATCAGCTTGAAAATAAGTAATAATGTTTTTTAGGAGCACATTTGTGAGTGCAACGACTTTTACGCCACCTAAATGTGTGTTGTTTAGTGTTTATTGACCATCGCATGACCAAATGCTCCTCCATTGACAAACTGACCCCTAATGTAAAAGTGCATTTTACACTTAAACACCTACAAATTGTGTTGTTTTTTTAAATAGAAAACTTTCCATTTACTTTCCAAGTTACATTATTGGTTAATTTTTTTTTTATCTTGATACATTTATAGTACTTATGCAATATATTCAAGACCCCATAAACTTCTAGACCCCATAAATCTATAAAGCTGTGTGTGCATGTGTGAGTGAGCTCGCACCAGGAAAATGTGAAGCTCTACTCTCTGTTTTTTGTGAGACAATTCTTGACTTCTAGGAAATAAATGGAAAGATGCAGGAACACAAGTTAACCTCAAAAACAACAGAATCTAAACTTCCTTTTAAAAACCCAAAGCCACCTGGTTTGAGGAGTTACCAAACACTCACTATCTCAAAACAGCCAGCCGACTTACAGGAACACACACGCAATGTTGTAACCCCTCAAATAAGCTACACCCTTCTGTCAACACACGTCAATACGCTCAGTTGTGGACTTTCGATTGGTGATTCCGAGTAGCGACCCCACAGAGATATCTTTGGTTTACACTGACCATTAGCCTTTTATTTTTAGTGCTTGCTACTGATAAATCTGAGGCAGTTTTTACGTAACACTCAACTTGTCCTCCGTAGAGACCTTTTCTAAGAACTCTACACTTCTGTTCTGCAAAACTATTCAAGTATCTCTGTCTCCAGCAGATTTGGCGTCTTCCTTTACTTCTGAAATGAAGTTTCTGCGCTTTTCTTCTCTCCCTCTCTCCTTAATAGCTTGCTAGCCAAAACACCCTGCTTCACACATCTGTTATTGATTTGAGGGCACGGCCCGAAACAGCCAGGTTTCTATCTGTCTGCACCGACCAACACAGACATGCTTACGATGAGGCTGACAGTAGGTCAAGCTGCGTGGAAGTTAGGAAGTATGGAAAAATGGCTTTTATAAGACGCTGGCCGTCCTTCAAGCGTAGTGGAAAACGAGGTCGCTCCAATAAGACAAATGTCTTTTCTCTTTAACAATAGACTAATCAGAGTTGACAGGATGTGTTCCAGACTGACACATGCAAGCGCACTCGGAAGGGTGAAAAAAATGTCACACGGCTGTTTTTCTTGTCACGCCGACAGCCCATCGAAACCTTGAACAAGGTGCAACAACGCTTTCCTCCCTCCCTCTCTCGCTTTCTCTCTATCTGCCTTTTCTCTGCATGTCACTTCTTCTCCATCAGGCACGTGTCTAACACCATTTCGCCGTCTGCCGATACAGTCAATGCCTCGTTCTTTAAATTGCTTGTTGTGGTTTCCCTTAAAGCCGTGAGGTTATAATTCAGACTGTCAGAACCTTGTTCTCTGATCAGCTCCCTCAAACTCAGAAAAGAAATAAAGGACCTCAGGTTGACAAGCCCATTCTCCCTCTTGGCCTCTCGGTCCTGGGCTGGATCTGGTGCCGCTGCTAGCTCTCGCTCGAAATGAAGAAAAAAAAAATAAAAAGAGAGCGTGCCAGAAAGATCTCTTTAGTGTTCCCTTGGCCGGGCTGAGACAGATGTGTGCAATTTGACTTGAACTATTGAACCGCATGCTGTCAAACTGTTTATTATCAGAGGGGTGGGGATTGCGCAATAAGCGAAGGCCATCGCCATTTGGCAATATTGCGCAACGCCACGGTGAAAAGGAGGGAAGGACGGTGCTCGTAAAATAAAGGCAGTGATCGGCCAAGAGATGTGGCGCTGATGTTTACCAACCACCTGAGGATTATTAGCGCCGGTATTTGTGCCTTACTTAAGCCGAGAGATTGACCTCATTGTAAACTATGACCCCGTGCCAAGGCGTGATCTCATCCGGAGATCGACTGGCGACAAAACAAACAGCGTCATTAACTACTGTGGCTTCACATGGAATGACTGCCTTGCATAACAGGGCAGAAACTGTTGTCAATTACCGCCAGTGCCGAGTTTCCATTGAGGTCTAGCGCTAGACCTGATCTGCCCATCGTGGAGTGGACCCAACTCTACCTACCAATGTTGGGGAGTGGTTAACAGTCAGTGATGCCACTTACCTCACTCCATAGCGAGGCTAGCTTTAAAAATAACTGACTATTTTCTACAAATAGCAGTGTATCATAATATGCTACATCTTTACAAAAACAGGTATAATTTCAACTGCCATGTGTTCTGATTGGTGCCGAATTGCCAGAAGTGGCAACTGTTGCCGTATGGCGCACGCTCGTTACATCACAGCGCATTCTTGGCAGCTACAAGTTGAAGTTGGAGAATGAAGCCCACTTTGGTGACGATGGAAGCAAGAACCTGTAGCCATATTTATCAAAATGTATGAATGTGGATGGCAAATCAGTAGCTAACTACTACATTTAAACAGTAGCTGGTCTCCAGCTAAGCTGCTTTCAGTCATAACTAGTTTGTAGCTTGAAAAGCTACCATTTAAAAGTAGCTTCCTCAACACTGCTACCTAACTCTGCCACTTAGCTTTATCAATTGAAGCCTATACCTGGAACTTTTTACCCCCTTCCTACTTCCCTCCCCTCCATATGAATCAGCATGTACGTTCTGTAATAGCCAGCTCGCTTTGGGGCTGACAGACGTTACTTTTTCATGGAGCGTGACCATAAACGACCAAAAGGTGCTAGCGCCTGGTTTGCTAGCACAGCTGGAAGAGATCTGTGCGCATTCCCATCAGACCCTGCAAGCTTGGGGAGTGGGGGCAGCGACTGGCCCTCCCCAGCTGTCCTCTGCATTGTGGGAAAGCTCAGGCTTCTTCTCAAGCCGTGCCAGAAAATGCTAGTGCGTCGTTACCAGTGCCAGTGACCAAACATGCTAAGTAGTGTGACGGTTAAACCGCTAGGAGACCATACATCACCAGCACACAGGACTATTGCTAGCAGTAACCTCAAAAGTGGGCTTGACAGAAGATAGAGGGAGTGGAGAGAGATAGAAAATACAAGACAAGACGAGAGGAAGGGGTTTGTACATAGAATGGAACACTTATACGTAGGTTCTCAGTCGTCCAGCACGTGGTCTTGACAGCACGAATCCAGAGCCTAGAGAGGCAATCAGACTTAGGTTAGGTTCTTGGAGACATTTCACCTCTCAGAACTTTTAGAAAACTGAAGGAATCTTTCAGATGAGAGGTGAACTTTCTTCAAGAACCTAACAGAAGTCTGGTTGCCTCTCAAGGCTCAAGACATAGACTGCAACATAATGAGAAGAAGAGAGAGGCCAGGCCTCTCACATACGATGGCTGGAAAGGGACAAGGGAAGGAGGGGAAGGGATGACACTGACGGAGGAGAGAGGTTTATAAGGCCGGAAGCCTATAAGAGTAGAAGAAAAGAGCTACGAAAAAAGTATGCAAGCCATATTTGCACCTTGGGTGACACCTTATTCTGCAGCAGAATCTACAGAAAGAAGGTTTGCTCCCTGTCTGGCCAACTTTGCTGTTATCGAACTGTTACTTATAATGAGGCAGGCAGCTGTGTTTGCTCCCTCCAAAAACACACACACACACACACAGACTTACAGGACTGGGCAAGGACTGTTTTTCTCACTCCTGCCCTCTGTTCTCCTGGGTGAGTTGCAGCTGCAACCCAAGAAAGGAAGGGAAGCAGGAAGAGAGAAAGAGAGAGAGAGATAGAAAGAGAGAGAGGGATTCACTTGATAAGAGAGAAAAACAACATCAAACAGAGAGAAGCTGCACACTCGAACCCGTATGCTCACAACAGACACACCGCATGCCAGCACAGATGAACACAGCTGTTGATCACTGCCTGACTGTTAACCAGTAAACCCCCCCCCACCCCACTCTTCCAAATGTAGCTCTCAGGCCTCCCTTTTTCTCCCCTAATACACCCCCCGCCACCCCCACCCCACCACCACCACCCTTACAGCAGAGTCAGGCCCCACCAGGAGGGCCCTGGGAGTCAGAGGTGAGGGTTCGGCCACAGGAAGCGCATCCGCTGAGCGTTCCAGATTCAGGCGCTTTCCAGAGCTCGCTTTAATGGGCCTGGCAGTCGACGGGGAGAGCCCCTGTTTCCCGTATGCCGCACCAACCGCCCGGCCAATCTGCTTTCTGTAGGTCAGTGAGTCATAGACCTGTGTGCATGTGTGTGTGTGAATCATTTGGGGTTTTGTGCCAAACAAAGCTGAGTCCTGTGCAGTACATACATTATAAAATGTATATAGTTTATTTATAAATATATATGTACTATATATATAAACTATATATAAAATCTATACAGTTAAACATGAATATATTTATATGCATTTTGCACATTTATGTGTATACACTTACATAAATGTACTTTATGCACTATATATTTTGTTATGCTACTTATAATATACATATATAGTATGCCTAGTACACATAATATATTATTTATGCATTTCCTCCTCTTTTTGCCAAAATTGCTTAGATAAATGTGTGATGTTTCTGTACAATCAGTCAATTCTATTATTTATTCATGTTTTTTGTAAGACAATTCCACAGAATATTCATAAAATAAATGTAGAAGTAATTTTTTTATATATTTTAAAATTGCTGAAATAGTGACAAACTAAAGTTTCGCCCAAATGTATTAGGACTCATTGTACTATCCCCATGTTGACATACTCTAACAATCCTATTGACTCTTTCTGTGTTTGCACTTCGCCTACGGTCCCTGATCTTTGCCCCGTTCCCTTGCCATAGACGTGCAGCGCAGCTACGACAACAGACCGGACAGAGGTGGACATGCTGGGCACGACCGGGTCACCGGGTCAGAGCCGGGCCAAAACATGTTGGATGTTCTCCTGCGTTTCTGTTCCTGATGTGACAGCTGTTGAAGGTTGCTGAGGAAAGTCAGCCCCACTGACCATGTGTATGTGTGAGCCTCTGTCAGAGTGTAAACCATATCAAGAACATTGCCTCTGCATGTCTAATAGGTGCGCAGGTGGAAAGTAGGGGTGTGACGATATCCACATCGATACAATGATCAACAAGTCCAAAGCATTGATCCAAATGAAAACATCAATCAGACATATTGTGATGTCCCCCACCAAACAAGCGAGACATTTTCTACTGAAAGGGATGTCTATTTTTTATTAAAAGAGAAGATTGTTTTTCTTTTAAATGTCTGGTTAAGCTCAGAAATAAAAATGTCAAATGACATTTTAGTTACTTTTTGTGATCTGATGTCAATATATCAAACCAGCATTATATTGTCTCATATTGATCGCTGACTTCTGGATTAAATCGAAATCGTATTGTAGCACACTTTGTGATATCAAGTCCAAGCCATGTCAGATGAGTGTGAGATGCCACTTTCCAAAAAAAAAGAACCATTTTAAAGTGTTTTTGACACCCATTTGTTTTTTATTGCTGGTTTTTGGATGCTCATAACAATTTACAGTACATGAGGATTTGCCAAGCTGGTTTGGTACCATGTTGGTTTTTTTAATAGAAGAACCTCGACACTTTGCACCAAAGATAATTACATGGTTTCACATGCTGTGCAGTTCCTACCCACTGAAAAATGTGGATCTGCTTAGCCGGGCATTAGCTTTTGAGTGTGTTTTCAAAGATTTGCATGTCCCAAAAACAAATGCGTGCCCATAATTACATGATGGTACCCTCATCTGGGGGGGGATTGCGCAGTCCAAGAGCAGGAGAAGTCACTAAAGCCACTAAACCCACCACTATTTCCCCCCCACCATTCCCCAAAACCGCTATAGACTGGAGAGGCCAGTCTTCAGTGCGCTGCAGTTATTGTTGCTCCAAAGAGTCGTGCTCGGTATTTGGAGACGATCCAACATAAGTATCACGCAGTGAGCGAGGCAGAGAGCAGCGCTATGGGAGGTACACACTGCGTACACATAGCACACAATCAGGAAAACGCCATTTGATATGGTGACTCTCTCTCCCTCTCTCTCTCTCTCTCTCTCTCTCTCTCTCACACACACACACACACACACAAGTACATATATACAAAGAGTAAGTGGAAGCAATAGTATGACATGCATGAACAAACAACAGTGTCTATTAAGGCGACTATGTGAGAATGTCTGTAGAGAATCATTTTCTGAGACTGTGATGCTAGTGATAATTTATGTGGAATTAATTTGGCAACCAAGTTTTATATATACTGGTCACATGACCTCAATTTTCATAGATGACAGGTGATAATTTATCATTGTCTTCATAATCATCACCATCCTTCTTAACAGCAATTGGCATGAAGTGTCACATTAAGTGAAGCACAAAAATAATAAATATAAACTGTAAAGGCAAATGTTTTCCTCTGAATGTTTTAATTCTTTCTCCCAACTTACATCGTCAAAATTCAGTTTGTGTAACTAGCTGGACATTCTAAATAACTACATATAACTCCGAGTGGCAGGTAGGTCTGAGAAATGACAGCTGACAGACAAGAGACAAGAGTGTGTGAGAGAGAAAGACAAGAGTGAGAAGAAACAGGCGACGCAAAACATTTAAGGAACTGACCTTGTTTTGAAGTCTCGTAATGTGAGAGCGAGAACTTATCCTTTTTTTTAGCGTCCTTCTCTCTCTCTCTCTCACTCTTCCTCTCTTTCCCTCTCTCTCTCTCTATCTCTCTCTCTTGCTCTCCCCTCCTCCTCCGTGGGCTTCTCAGGAGGAAATGAATGGAGAGCTCTCACCAAGCTGTTGTACTCTGAAAGCCTGCATCACATGACCACTCTGAATGAAGAGAGGGGGTGGACCCATAGGCAGCCAGGGGCGAGGACAATATACACCCAGCCTGGTGGAGGAGTGTGTAAATTGTGTGTGTGTGTGTGTGTTTGTGTGTGTGTTTGGCTCTGAGTCTGGTGATTGCCTCAGAGCTTGAAACTGTTCAATTTTGGGGAAATGGACCAATATGGCCATACCCAGGGTAGTGTCAGACCGGCAAAGTGTTTGCAGCCTTTTCTATCTACGAAGAAGATCAAACCCTTCTAAACGAGCCTAATTAATGAACAAATCGCGTTGATGAAGACGATCAAAGGGCCTGCTTTGAAGATCACAGCAGCTATTCTCTTCCCGCTCTCGGTCACGCCTTTCTAAATATGAATTAGCCTTTAACGCTTTATTGTAACCGGGGATTAATAATGAAGAGGACGGCTGGAAAACCCAAGGAAAAGCCAAACTGATAAACATAACAAAAGTAGGTGAAAAAGAGAGGCGAGAGGAGCCGAACAGCTGACCCCGTTGCTTGATTATTCCCTCATCGAGGAGGAAGATCTGGTTAGAGAGTCAGATACTAGTATCTGGGCTTACTTTCTTGCACAGCACTGGGCCTGGTGGGTGGTGAACCGACAGGATGGATGGCTGAGTTTAGAGGAGTGGTGTGTGGAAGATTAGCAATTAACACCTATGGGTGTGGATGTGACCTTTGGTTAATTCTGTGTCGGGAGGAAAAAGGAGAGAGAGAGGGAAAGAGAGAGAGAGGGAGAGATATAGTTGGCTCTTGTCATTTCTCCAGTGGCTGGTTTGCTCGTCTTTTGCCTGGGGGTGATGAACAGTGAGCATGAGCACCTAATGTAAGCCCCCTCACTCCTGCCCACTCATTTGTGTGTGTGTGTGTGCATGTGAGTGTGAGAGAGCTACTGAGCTAGTGAGGGACAGTCACTGGCAGAGCTAATTGAGGAGGTCTGGGGGAAGTGTGTGTGTGTGTGTGTGTGTGTGTGGGGAGTGTATGTAACTCTCCTTGGAGGCCACTCGTCAGTTGCCATAGCGACCTGCTTTCCCACCTTGTGTCCATCGTGTGCATTTGTGGAGGTGTGAGTAGGTGGAGGGTTAGTCTCAGTCTCTCTCTCTCTTACTCTCTTATTCTCTATGCCTTCCCTCTATCCAATATTAGTGGAAGCCACATTCTTTTAAAAGCCTTTTAAATTCACTCCATATTTATGGAGAAATGAATGGAAAATCATAGCATTATTAACATGGGTTTGACAATTTGAATAAATCAAGACAATTCTCATTTTATTGTTATTATTGTGGTTGTTTCAATTTTATGACTTATTTTTACTTTTTACGGTTTATATTTAACAGTTCAAATTAGATGTCAATGAATAACAAGTAATAAATTAATAACAAAAAAATTGCGCCTCTAATGGGGCAGTTTGTAGAGTGAAGGTTATTGCCGTTTGCCACCTTATTGGAGGTTGCCGGAGCGGTAAAGGTACCACAAGGGGTACTCATTAGCTAGGTACTGTTCCCCAAGCACTGCTCCTCGAATGCTGCCCATGTCACCTACCCACTGCTCCTTCACAGATGGGTCAAATGCAGAGGTCACGTTTCGTTGTGGTGCACTGTGTGCTGTTCTGTTGTGTGTTCAATGCAGGTTTCAGTCTGAATACATTCATGAGCACTGATAGGAGCTTGTGCTTTATTGAATTTCGAAAACGTTTATTTTCTACCAATCAAACCAGACCAGGAGAGCTGATTGGACTGTTGATTTTGGCTCAGACTCATCAAGTGCTCTGATTGGATTTCCAACAGCTTGTGTACACTGCACTCTGTGACAACACGTCTGAAATGAGTAAGAAAAGCTTGGAGACGGCTGGAATGTATATTTATTTTCTTGGATTATCGAGTTTCCCTGGTAGCTCGGGGGACGACTTAGGAAAATAATCTTCTGCTACTCGCTTTAATGCTAATCCGAGGGCAAAAAGGTACAGGTGTCAGTCAAGGTGCAGTGTGTGAGTGATCTTATTGGAGAACACTATTTATAGCTGAGAGGAAATTTATTTCACCATTTTATACAGTTGGAACACGACATTTTCTCATTGGAATGAGACTGTTGGCCACAAGTGACATCCTGGGTTTATCACTGTTAAAAATCTGGCTTTGAGCGGAATGCCGATTCACAATGCTGGTCATTTTAGGCTGCGCTGACACCAAAACCTTCATAAATGTTCCAGAACAGCTTAAACTGATGTAGTAAGAAACTAACATGTTATAATCAAGCTGAAGAAGGATAATTTACTGTGTGAATGTCTGTTAAAATGGCTGAGGTAAGAAAAGAAAGAAAGAAAGAAAGAAGAAAGAAAAGGTCTGTGAAGGCCGCAGCAGTAGCAGCAGCAGTGAGGTTGTGAAGTATGCTGCTAATGCAAAGCCTGAGGCTAGCTTATGCCTGACTGCGCTAAAGCCTGCCCTCAGCCCTCACACACAGCCGTAATGAAGGGGAAAACACTATAACAGCACAGCTACAGGGTGTTTGAGTGTGTGTGTGTGTGTGGGGGTTTGTGTGTGTGTATGAGTGAGAGAGAGAACTCCAGCCGTATCAATGATAATGGTAGTGACGATGGTCAGCCATTGATTGGATCTCAAAAAGAGTCTTCCTCAGTCTTTGTCAGTGGTGTGTGTGAACGTGTGTGTGTGTGTGTGTGTGTGTGTGTTTGTATGTATGCATGTGTGGTGTGTGTGTTAGACTTCCAGATGGCTAGTGCTGTGGAAGCAGAGTATGTGTAGCTGGCAATGCTCCGCACACACACACACACACACACACACACGGCTGACCCATTTAAACTCCTGTATCTGCGAAGGCGCCACCTGCTTGCTCACTCCACTCCTTTGCTACAGATTGGAGTTGTAGTAATGTACTAAATTATTCTCCACCACACTCTTCTATTAAAAAAACTGTCAACCACAGCACCTGTTGGAAGTGGCTTCTCTCGCTCTCTTTCTACTCTCCTCCTCCTCTCTCTCTCTCTCTCTCTCTCTCTCCCTACCCACATCCTCTCCTCCGTGTATGTCACATTAATCTCCCCCAGGCGCAGTCTTGTCTAATATGAGAGCAAGGCAGATCATTAACTAGAAGAACAGTTACATACCTTCTAAGAGCTAATTTACTTGAATTGAGAGAGAGAGAGAGAGAGTAAAAAGTGAATCTGTATGATGTAGAGATTTCATCTTTTGTGAAATATAATCATACCAGTACTGTCCCCAACCTAAAACTTAATGACTCTTTCTTTCACTGTCTGTAGGTAAGGTGTGTGAGATCAGTGATAAAGGTTTAACTGAACAAACACGACAGCTACCAACATATTATACATATTATATATTTTTTAACAAGTTAAAATAGGTCTATGAGCTCCACTAAACATGTCTCTGAAGTAAATTGCTGACAAAAATTCTCAGATTAGGCATTTTTCGCCTGCTTTTTACCCCTCTATTTCAGTCCCTTTCAGAACAGGCTGTTTCTCATTAGTATTCCTAAATGCAAATGAGCTGCTCCTGCCCACACATGTCACCACTCCAGAACTGGGGAGTAGACAGTGTGGCGAGAGTTGGCTGCCCCTAACAGACCATCCATACAGCTGTACATGTTCAACACAACACTCCGCCGGTAGACTTCTTCATTGCGATTCCTACGCTAGCGCTTGCGAGAAAACATGGCGGATCAGGAAGCGCTAGCAGTTCTACCTGGTGGGCGGGGGGCATCTCAGATAGGAGGGTGGAGTTATTCAAATGTCCCCTAATGTGACGTAGAAGTAGAGGAGAAATCTGCTCGTTGAAGCACACGATTTCTGACATTCATTAATTAATAACTAACACAATTGACCAGTATGTGTAAAGTCAGTACAGACCCAAATGGACGTCCAAAAAAGTGATTTTTTTTTCAGAATATGGGACCTTTAAGAGAGGGGATTAGGCTTGCTAACATATACACACTACTGTAGAAGACCGTTTGATATGTGTAACATCGCAACATTTCTGAATTTCTGATTTGATCTCAGCAACAAAAATTCTGCCAGCATCCTTCCTATTTGTAACTGCCCATCTGAGTGAATCGATACCAAACTGAACTCAGTATGAAGAAATCAATATATGTTTTTTGAATGCTTTTTCAAAAAAAAAAAAAAAAAAAAAAAAAAACTGACAGAGAAAAAACACAACATGGACAATTTATTTCAAATTCCGTGATTTGTTCTGTTTTAGACCCGTTTTTGAAATTACATGCTCTGACTTTATTCTAACCTTTTTGCTACATTTTTCAGTCTCGACATCTTGCGTTGGGTTGCATTCTCAGATAACACATTTTTCTCTCTTTGGCTACTCCCCTGGCTTAGAACGGGGTGTCTTCCTGCCAAACTTGCTCTTAGAGATCACCCCCTACACAAACACATACACACACACACGCACACACAGAGTCCGCAGGGGGTGAGGTAGTGTGGGTGTGTGTATGAGGGGAGTACTTCCTCATTTGCTATGTTCCCACATTCTCAATTTTTTTGTTGCTCTACACAGTCCATAACGGTTTGTGCCTATATGTGCAGAAAAAATATGTGTGTGTGTGTGTGTGTGTATATGTGTATCCTGATTATGGTTTTTCAAAACTGAATGGATGGTAGTTGAGAAATTCCTCTTCCATCCCAGTGAACCATTGATGAAGGGCTCCAAACATGCTCGGCTAATTCGCTCCAGAAACTCGGGTGGACACACATCATTTATTGGAAACGTATTTACCGAAACCCCATTGGATTTATTTGACTGTAGCCATAGGGTGTGTGGTTAGGCGGTGTTTGAGTGGTCCACAACACACACACACACACACACACACAGACACACACACACACACAAACCCTGCCACGTTGTTTGGGGTCTGCTCCTTGGCCTCCTTGCAGCCCCCAGCACACACAGCAGGAAAATGGGAGACAGCCCTGTTCTGTGGTGGGGTGAATACTCGGACGATGAGAACATGTGGCGGAGAGAACTTGGAAGGAAGGGGGCGGGGGGAAAGGGGGTTAGGGGCTGTGGAAAAAGACAGTGAGGGAGAGAGAGAAAATGAGCAAGAAAGAGAGAGAGAGAGAGTGAGAGAGAGAGAGAGAGAGAGAGAGACAAGTCATGATTCAGAGGAAAAATAGTCTGTTTTACAACCATGTTCACATTTAAACTTCTTTTGTTGAGGGGGGAGGCCTTTAAAAAACGGCGACTCGACCTCAGATCTGGAGCGACTTGATGTGCTTATGTTTGTCAAGCCACGTCAGTAGGTTAAGTAATGGCTGAGGAGAATATACGTATATGAAATATATACTACACTTGTTATCCGAATGATCAATGATAGATGTACACACACACACACACATCGAGTCACGATAGCCAGATGGTTGTAGGCTGTACTGCCCATCAGCCCATATCACAGGAAATAAGCATACACGAAGCATCTTGTGATAATCGTAACACATGCACTGATAAGATATGTAGCGCTGTGATGTCTTTTTGCTTTAGGCAGCACAGTGTGGGCGATGGAAGGAAGATGGAAAGCAGGAATAGAGAGGAGGTAGAGGACCAACTGAAGAACAGAACGTTTGAGAGGTGGAATGTTTAAGAGGACTTGAGTAGAAGAACGAGAGAAATGAAGCTCAAAGAAAAGTTAAACATATAAAAAGAGGATGAGGGAGAAGAGTAGAGGAATGAACAAGGAAGAGAACAAGAAGACAGATGAACAGAAAAAGGAGGAAGGAGGGGGTAAAGTCAGAGTTAAGAATAGAGGGGTGAAAAGGAAGGATATTAGATATATAAAGTAAACCTTGAGGAGACTAGAGAAGAGAAGTGAAGAAGCGCTGACAGTGAAACGCAGAAGAGAGAAAAGGAGCGAAGAGGCAAGACTAGAGAAGCCGTCAGTGTGACATAGCGGATGGAGGAGCTGGAGTGTTAAAAGGAGGGGGGGAAGAGTGCTAAATAAAAGGTTGGCCGGGAGTGGGAGTGTGATGTGGGGGAGAGAGGCAAGGGAAAGAGGAGGGCTTGGCTCGGGCTGGCGTTCCTGGCTCGGGCTTCGGCCCTGTCTCAGAGTGTCTCTGTTCAGATGGAGCGCTCACTGTTTTTCATGGCGAGTGAGGAGCATGAGCTCACTCCCGCTCCAACCTCAACATTCCGACACACGCTTGCCACAGCTGAGCCCCCAGCCTGCGATGCCGCATTTCTGCACCACTATATTCCTGTGCATATGCAAACTTGCCTTACCACATACTCACCATGCTACGATAACTTAGGGGCATGTTGCAGTAATTAATTTCTCCTTTTGAATACTGTTTGATTATCAGTCATTTCAAAAATTTTTGCAATAATATTGGTAGTGAAGGTCAGGCTCATTGCGCGCGCTACTGTTCTTTCAGAAATGCATTACCAACATTGCATTACTGTAACAGCATTGCAGAGTTATCAAGCTATTCTGCAGTACTGCAACAGCACTTGCATTATTGCAATTTAGCATTGCAGCAAAAGCAACAGTATGCTACTACAATGGCAATGCTACAATATGACTACTGCATACAACATTTTACTGCATTATTGCAATAAAGCTAATTCCTGCATCAATGCATTTCATGTACTGCTGATATACTGATATTACATTAGTGCAATGCAAATGATGCATTATAGCAATGATGCAATACAACATCACTGCAATGCAACATAATATTTTTAATGCTTTACAACGTTCTTGCAGAGATAGGGTTGAACGCATTGCATTCCTGCCATATCGCACACCTGCTACACTAATACGTAAATAATGCACTGCAATTCAGAATTCCTGCAATTCAATATTACTGCAACGATGCAATACTACAATACAACATCACTGCATAGCAACATAATAATTTATTTAATGCATTGCAGCATTCCTGCCATATCGCACACCTGCTACACTAATATTACATTACTGCAATGTAAATAATGCACAGCAATACAGAATTACTGCAATTCAACATTATTGCAATGACAATAGTACTGTAATAATACTATAATGCAATATTACTCCAATGCAACATAATATCATGCACACTGCACTTTACGCATTACAATTTATGCATTCCTGCAATGCAGCACTGCTGCAACACTGATATTACATTAGTGCAATGCACATAATGCATTGCATTGTAGCATTACTTCTTTACAATATTACTGCAATAGCAATGCTGCCTTATTGCAATACGACATTACTGTATTACCAAAACAATTTCTGAAATAATATCAAAGCTATCGAAAATTTACTACATTATTCATGCATTTATGCATTATTTACTGCACTACTGCAACACTGATACTGCGTTAGCGTAATGTAAATCATGCTTTGCAGTGCAGCATTACTGCTGTTACTTTAATGGTTGCAAGCAACCAAGCCGAGTGTTTTTGTTTGTTGATTTTAGTTTATTTTTGGTTGGTTTGTTTAGTGCCCATGTGTTTCACCTGTTTAATCTCGGTCTAAGTTGGATTTTTAGGTTTGTGCTTTTATCTGTACCCAGGGTTCTTTGGGTTTGCCTTTTTTTTTTTTTTTTTTTTTAATCTCTATGTCATTTAGAATGGTAGTTCCATTTTAGTATTACTAAATCTGTGTGCTGGAACATGAATTTCATTATTGCAATATCACATTGTTGCAATATTTCAATGCTTTGTTACTACGCCACAATACCAATGTGGTACAATCATAGCCATAATACCGCACCTGAAGACAATTAGTATATTAGTAAACGGAATTGCCACATTTCCAATAATGAACAGAACTTCTGAAGCTCAACTAACAACAAACCACAGTGTACATGAACTTTCACACACAGCAGTAAGGGCGGATCAGGAAATTAAGAAGTGTGAAAACGAGCACACTTTGCAAAAACATCTTAAACCAGCAAACATCACGAATGAGGCCTAAATAGATGTACACTGAATTAACTGAACATCAAAACAACTGAAAGTACTATTGAAATAAATTGAATTAAAAATAATGATTTGAACTGTAATCAGAGTGAGTTAACATTAGTAGGGTAGTAAATAGAAAAGCAGTGTAGAAATAGGATATTTTTGTAGTAACAATGTTGGATTATGGGATTAAAAGATTTTACGTGTTACTGAGAATTTCTGAGACACTGACTTTCAACATATCAAGATTGCAACTTGGTTTAAAAAGAAATAGAGAAAGAAAAAGTAGCTAACACCAAAGCTATTTTGTGGATGCAGATTCTTGCTTCCATCTAGTTACTACGGAAGTTATAGCATAGCTGTAAAAGTACCTTGCCTACTGAATAAAAGTAGTTAAGGTTGCAGTAGTTTGCTAAATTTTAGTTAGCTACTCCCCAACATTGGCAGTACATTGTGTGCTACAGGGAGTGTTGGGCACTTTCAAAATGTCATAAATTAAAGATTTACTAGGCACTATTATTTCCAAGTAATTTGTTACATTACAATATTACTGTCTCTGAATTGTAATGGGTCACACGACTCCTGCATTATTTTCACCAAAATATCTGCGGCAGTAGGACTGGTATTCTAAAATGATGAAATGTAGTTTACTGCAGTTCATTCTACATCCAGTGGAGGACGATGTGGTGTAGCATAATGATTTTAAGCGTACAATCTGTACAATCTGTAATCTCTTTTACTTGTGGAAATTAAAAAAACAAAACATAAATATGTAACGAGTATAATATTGCTGATTTTTTTTTCAATAATGCCTTATATTAGTGTGTTACAGCAAAAAGTAATACATCACTGTTACTGCATTACTTTTGTCCTGCTTATATATTTTATAGTTGAAAATTATGATGTAATCAGAAACGTTAATAATAAAGTAGAGGTATATGACACGCGTCACCCACATGTGCCAGCTCTCCCCTCCTCTCTGTTGACGCTCATCACAACTTGAAATGGAAATTAAATTATTTTGGTTGTCATTACTGTTTGGCTATTTTGTTGGACCTTTGGAAAAACCTTTTCATTAGAAATAACTGTTAAATGAAGTGAATGCCACCAATGTGTCGGTTATTTTTCATTTGATCTCTTGTGTTTATCTAATAGGTTTTGCTTGTTCCAGATTCAATATGTTTAAGCAAAACTTAAACAACGTTTATATGAAAACAAATATGCACGCATAATACATCCGGAGAGGAAAAATACATGCTCAATTACAGCCAATAGATTCAATACATACTGCCATGTTTTAGAACCACTGTTTGTTTGTGATTGCCCTAATGCCTTCATTTCAAGATGGACATTTACACCACTTTGTTAATGCCATATTCATGACCTTGCTGATGACTGCCTACACAGCTCCATAGACTATACGTTTATAGGCTTAACATGTCTATCTCATCCTACAGTTTTCATGAGTTGAAGTGAGTGTATTAGGGCCAGTGTTATGGCCCCCCAAGGTCTTGTGCTCACCACTTCCTGCCGTGCTCCCCCCAATATTCCAGCAAACTTCCCGAAATTCCTTTTCGTAGGCACACTTGAGGTGGAGGCAAACTGGATGTTCTTCTGTGACTATGAGTTCATGCTGTGACGTAAGGAGGAAAATATTCTCTAGTAAATACAAAACGTTCCTCCGCTACCCTGCACACACACACACACACAATCGCACAGTCTCGACAATATATTAATCTCGCTGAAACCTTAACCGTCTCTCTGATCGGTTACATATTGTGGTACTTTACTGAATCCTGCCAGTAGACTACTGCAGAATTTCTGAGGAACGGTTAGTCATAGACTTAACGACTTTTGAAATTCGATGCTTTTATAAACAGAAGTCTCACAAGCTAACGAGGGTCTGAAAGTTGTCTGACAGACCAGAATTCCGGAACTCCCTTTTGCCATAATTTGACTACAGCACCCTCTGACACCGAGTCTCTTGGGGTGCTTTTGAGGACACACATACACACAATCTAACTTTATTACGCTTCATATAATTCAACTCAGGTGCTGTTTCCATTCAGTTAACAATGGCGAGAGCGTTCTAATGGTTCCTAAATGAGTGGTCGTAACGGTCATACGTGATTAACGAGAGTTTAGCCATCAGGAAAAATACTTTCCAAAATCGACCAATTCTGAATCATGCTGCTTTATTTCTGCGTGTATTTCTGTGCATGTCATCACATATTTTTCGAATTAGATTATGCCAAGCAGTAGGGGTGGGTGTGGCCCCCGAGAGTGGTAATGGTGAGTGTGTGAGTCTGTGTTAAAGAGACCAGAATTTGCCCTTGGCTAGACTAACACAGCTGGCTATAGCCCCTTCCTCCCTCCTGCTGTTGGTCTCGGGTGCCAGGTCAGGACAAAGCTACAGTGTTCGGAGTAACACACACACACACACACACACACACACACTCACACACACACACACACACACACACGCTCACACACCCAACAGCTGGGCTGCTCCTCCAGGTGAAATGGGCCACCACACACATATAGACACACACACACACGCACACACACACACACACGCAGAGTACTTGGTGTGGTAAATCTAAAAGTAACATGTCATAAGAAGACACGTGCACAAAACAGAAGGAAGAAAAAACATGAAATGATGAAATGATGAATGGTGATAAAAAATGATCTGTGGAGCTCCCTCAGTGTCGCTGGCAGCTGTGAGGAAGACAGAGAGAGAGAGAGAGAGAGAGAGAGAGAGAGCGAGCGAGAGAGGGAAAGAGAGCGCGATACACCCCCTGTAAATCTCTGTACAGTACAAAGCTGGCCGACAGCACGGACCAGATGTTTATTTTGCTGGCCGTGGCCTCAGACTTCGTTGTTTACTGACCGAATGCCTCTGACGCAGGTCCATGGCCCTCTTTCACGCAACGCCACTGGTTTGTTTGCTCGGACATTGATATTCATTTTCTCACTTTACTCTCACATAAAAATGGACGCATGACTCCCCATCGCTACAAAACCGCACGCTGAAAAACAAAGAGAGAGTCTGTTTTTGTCTGGTGAAAGTCCACGGCGTCTTTAATAAATATGGCCAGCCTCAAACCCCAAATGCCTTGATCACTTACAGTAACTCTATGTAGATGAATTTGGTCTCAGAGCAGAACCAAAATATCACCACAGTAATGATTTCATCATTTTGTCTCATTGTTCCAAACTGAAGTCAATGGCTGGTGACCCAAACCATCAAGGCTGAAACCAATATTTAGGTGAATGATTCTTTACAAAGAAAACGTTTCAAGTAAAAAGGTTAAAAAGGAATAAAATAGGTATAAATCAGTCTTTGAGTAAAAGTACTAAAATATATATTATAGAATGTATGTACTGGTAAAAGCTAGTCATTATTAAGCAAACTTTTTAAGCGCTTTCACATTTGCATACTTTCAACATATGACAATTATTCCTAAATGACTTTAATTCCAAAACTGATGAGGACCAGACCGTGGCACAAATCTCCACTCAGATTGGCACGAAGTATTTGAAACATATTTGAACGTGTTGTACAAATTCAAGGTTTAGAATTTTAAACCGTCAGTTACATAAGAACTTGCAGATGGTGATATCACCCCTTCAGTGTCAGTTTCCAAATGGAAAAAATGAGTAAAAAGGAGGGCATTTTTGACTCTTGTGAGAAAATTTGGTTTCAAAATGTAAAAAAGTAATACTTTTAGTCATTATAAATTTTACCTACTTTATAAAATTAAATTATATTTTGTTATAATTTAAGTAGGTGATTATTTATCATTGTGAACACAACACAGCTTAGCACGTAGTGCACCACAATGAAATGTGACCTCTACATTTGACCCATCCATGAAGGATCAGTGGGTAGTTTTGACAGTGCCCGGATAGTACATCAGTAGTTCCTTTTACCAGTCCGGGACTTGAACCCTCCGTTCGCGGGACCAACTCCCTAACCATTAGACTACTAACTGCTAATTGTAGAGAGTAAATGGTTCAAGGTTTTCAAGATAATGCTTAAAGACAGTAAAACAGTACAATTACTCAAGTACCACGCACCACTAGTGATATGTACAAAAAGAAATCATCAATCGTAATAAATTACATTTTGCGTTTCACCGTCAGAACTATACATGAAGGCAGCTACTCACAGATCAATCCCTAAATAGCCAACAAAACTCCTGGAAACATCTAGACATATGTATATCTGGATACAAATTGTAGATGGACGTTTTTCCACATCGAGTGCTAGTCTGCTACGAGGGGGAGGGTGCCACATGTTACAATAATTAGCAAAATAGCCAATTCGCTAAAGCATCTCCCCAAAGTGCTATGAGATGACAGCACACCTGAGAGCACTCAGAGCGAAGGAGAGCGAAAGAGAGATGGATGCGTGTGCTTTTTGGTGGTAAGAGATCTCTCTCAAAGCTCAAAGCAGAAAAGCAGAAAAGCGTATAAAAAGAACTGAAGCCGCGGTGCTCAAAGGCTTGCGCGACCTCGTTCGACGTGGCTTTACTTAGCTGTTGACCTTTTTATTTAAAGATTTTACGCCTCGTGCATCTCTTCTACCACATCAAAAAAAACCTTGCAACACAGTAAAACGTTACTTCATATCCTTCTCTGCCTTTGTTTCATCTCAACCTCAGGAGTTGTGTGTGACCCTCAGTGGAGGCCATGAGCAGCAGACTATAAATGAAAAAGCACTGATGTAGTGAGATTGCTGATCTAGGATCAGATTTGAGTGTCCAATTTTAAGCTCAACATTCCAAAGATGAGATGTAAAACTGACCTGGAATCAGCGTTAAAAGGTGACCGTTACTTATAGGCTGCAAAAGAGCCACACTTGGGCCATCTAGCAATCAGGACATAGGACATAGGGCAATTATCAGTGTGTGTTTGTATACGTGTGTGTGTGTGTGTTTGTGTGTGATTAGCAGACAGCAGGCTAGTCACACAGGAAACCAGTGGGCAGACAGTCTTGCACTCTGCTCCAGCTCTGGTTACAGAACTTCCTGTCGCAGGGTGAACAGCTTCCTGTTCTTGCTCCAGCTGTTGAAAACTGATCTCTGTCCAAATTAGGGCCTCGTTAACATATTTGGTTCCATTTAGGCACATTAGCTTATCAGTGTTTGAGAGCATTTCTCCGCATTCTTAAAGACAGGGTGCAATAAAGATAAGTTCATTTATACATTTACACATAAAAATAATATGAGGAAATAAGAGGGAGCAACTCATATGTGTATTTACAGTATCACAGTGAAACTGACAAAATCAGTCTAGCGAACACAGTTCTTAGAAAATGCTTTACTGACAGACAGACACCTCTATTCATTCGTGTAATGTACTCAAGCTTACTGTAAATAGCTCCCGCTCTCCCTATTAGCAAAAAATGGACCTCATAATGTAAAGTAGTGATTAGCTTTAAGTGCATTAAAACCAGGATTATAATGCTTAAAGCTATTTTTTGTCATTTTTATTTATTTTAGCCGTATTGAAATGATTCGCATAATCGATGCACCGCAATGCAGACGTGGATGATTCTGCATCAGTGCGATGGCAGACCATAATCGATTATAATAATGGAGTTTTCAACCGGCGGTTCTTTGCAGGTGTTCTGCGATATGCAAGTCACTTTCACTGCTGAAATCACTTTTAAAAAATTATTCCTTTTTTCATTTTTTTTTAAAACATTTCCAGATTATTTAGGCATCTCTATAAATAATGAATTTAATCCAAATATCTAAATGTAATACAAAAAATATTCCTTCCCACACCTAGTCCGAGTGGTAGTGCCTGGAACAGAAGCAGCTGAAAACCCGATTCATATCATGACATTGCTTGGTGATTGTCTGGCGACGGCATAAAAGTTCAAATAAAAAATGAACATCCCGGTAGCAACGATGGCTGCCCAATCTGCATACAATGTGAAGTAATGTAGAAAAATTGATTACTGTGTTCTATTGCTGTGTTCACAATGACGAATAATAAAAGTAAATAATAATAGCTGTGTATTTTAAAACTTCTGGTACAAAAACTAAATAGAATACTGCTTGAGTAAAAGTATTAAAATATCTACTGTATGTTAACCGTGGCCCTCATTCAACAATATTTTCTTAAGCTTTTTATTAAGTTTTGTACTTTAGAAAGTTAAGATATTTCAATAATATAATATTATATATCTACAGAATTGAAGAAAACTCAATAATCTGATTTACAGAACAGACATGCAATAAAATTTGCATTAGAGTTCTCACCAAATAAGAAAATCTGAATTTGGTTAAAACTGAATAAGGTTGTTTCAAAAACTAATGTCTTCTAATGTGGTTTGTGAATGAGGCCCAGTATGTAAATATTAAGAGGAACTTGTTGATTATTTGTCAATGTGAACACAGTGCACCACAACGGAATCTCATCTCTGCATTTGATCCATCTGTGAAGGAACAGTGGGCAGCTGACATTGGAAATAGTGCTCGGGGACCCTACCTTGCTTCGGTCTGGGATTCGAACCGGCAACCTTCAGCTCGCGGGGCGAACACTCTAAACGTATTAGCACAGGTTAGTCATGACCAAAAAAACGTGTCTTAAAGGTAAGTGCTTTGATTTTTTGAAAATAAGATAATGGGTAGCACAGTGGCACAGTGGCTAGCACTGCCGCGCCACAGCGAGAAGGTCCTGGGTTCGAGTTTGTGTGTTTTCCCCATGATCACGCGAGTTTTCTCTGGGGGCTTCAGTTTCCTCCCACAGTCCAAAAGCATGTAATATAGGACGATTGGCGAATCTAAATTGGCCCTGTAAAGTGTGACTGAGAGCGTGATTGTCTTTTTTTGGCCCGCCACCACCCTCCCCTTCGGAGGGCAACTTTATTCATGTATTTGTTTCGTTATTTTTATATCATTCATTTAGTTTGTTTCAGTAGAAGAAACACAGTGCCGAAAGAGATAGAGAAAGGATAGGAAAAGAAGCGAAAATTTCATGGGGCATCTGCTGCATCTGTAGCGTAGAATAGCGTCGCACCAACTTCCGCATCTGAAAAACAAAATCCAAACACACACAAAAAACACACAAACCACTAGCGACACTGTGGTAACACAGCAGAAGTCTGCCTGAAATCCGAAGTTGTTTATGTGTGTGTGCCTAAGTATGCAGAGGTATGCGTGTTTGTCTATATCTGTGTGTGTATACATGCATATAAGTACGTGTGTGTTGATGCGTGTGTATGGATACCTACTGTATATGTCGACCCGCATGCGCATATGAATATATGTATGTGCGCACGCATGTGCGTCTGTCACAAAATGATTTATAATGAGGGTGGAAGGCCACAACAATCAACGCCGGACCCCCGTCCAAGGGAGACCTGAAAGCCACGTTCAGAGTTCACCGGGACCCAGCTTTCCCCTCAGCGGCCAGGGGACTAGAGCGTGGTTGTCAAAGTGTCCCGGGAAAGGCTCTGGTTCCTGTAACCCTGCTAAGGAGTGTGAAAATGAAAGGAAAATGAAAACAGGATAATAACTCTGAAAATCAGCTCTCAAATGAATAAAAGAAAAACATTGGGGGCGCTATAAATCCAAACCATGTTTTTGAAGCGAAATTCTAAGCGCGTATTTGGCGCCACCTGGCGGCACAACGCGGCGGTGCAGCAAATGAATTTCCACTCGGCGTTTCTGCCCCGCCTTAGCAGTTTATCTATCACTAGAGGGCGTGGACCTGTTAAAAACACCCTCGCAGGAGTTTGGCTGGAGATTCAAACCAACTTGGCCGAAGCCGAAGCACTTTTAAACAAGCACATCACTGGTGATTTGGGGGGGAAATTTATTCTTTTGGTGCACAAGGAGGGCAGCGTGTGCGTTCACTTGAGAAGAGCTCACCACCAAACTAAGGAAGAAAAACTAATCAAGGTGCATTTTTGTGCAGGTGAGGATGGAAGGTAAAAATGAAGTAACGGAGTCAAAACGCCTCTGTGCAATTTTGTGTAAATTGCATACAACAAGAGAGTTAATTATGCCAGTAGGGTTGGGTAAATCTAGAGAGTAAATCTGATGCGCTTCTAGAATTTAAAGTGCGTCTCTCGGTATTTGCAAGTTCTCCGTATTATTAAGGTTTTAAGTTTGCACCGAAGTTTCCTCTGTAAAGTCTGCAGATGAGACCACCCCTAGCTGATGCATGTAGGAGATCGGGGGGGGAAATGTGGATTTAAGCTGATATTTGTGTAAACTTAAAGTCTGTAAACTCCTAACAGGTTTGTGAGTGTGTGTACTGCATGTGTGTGGGATGGAGTGGCGGGAGCAGTCCACAATCAGCTGTGAGGTGGCGTTTTGTGAGGCTCAGCGCTGGGTTGAGGTGAGTTGAGGTCCTTTCTGCAAATAATCCATTACTAAGAACTGATACCATGTCACTCTGTAGGTTTTCAGATCTTTAATGCCATATAAATACCGTATAAGTCATCTCTAAACTCAAGTGTTGTCCAGATAGAACTGAGAAACCCGGTCAGGAACCACAAGGTTTCAGTGGTTATAAATAAATCTTGTTTATTTATCCAAAAGATCCCAAAGATGTGTTTTGAAAATTTTCAAACGCTTTATCTGGCACCCATCCATCTTTAAACCGTGCTTTGGGCTCTTAACGGTGTAAAGATGTTTGACATTTTAAGACTTTATTGAAGCTCCATTGTAAGAGTTGTTTCCAAGATGAAGTTATTTGGTCTTGATTAGGAATCCAACCATCTTAAAATTGTTTTTAAAGCTAAAAATGGTGTATAACTCTTAAAATCAAGTTGTTTTTTTTATAAACGATGGATGGAAGGGCATGCTATGGACATTTTAAAGGAGGGATTTGGTGTCCAACAATCTGTGTTTTTAAGGCTAGGTCCGGGGTACGTCCATCTTTAAGTGTGTATTGACTGTTGTATAACGGGATTTTGTAAGCTGTACTTTGGGTGTTTTTTTTAAAGAGTTAGGTATGTTGTGTCCAATACTTTTAACTTTTTGTTCTTTATACAACTAAGTTTGGTGCCCGACTGTCTTAAGTGGGATTTGGCAGTTCTTGTTAGCTGGACTTAGCACCCAACCGGCCTAAGCTGTGTTTTAGTCCTTGTTTAAAGCTGCATATGGTGCTCAGCCATCTTAAACAGTTTTGAAAGCTAAATTTGGTGTCCATCCATCTTTTAGTGCGCTTTGGGCTTTTATATAACTTGGATGTGTTTTTGTCCCATCTTAATCTTTTTAGTTTTTAGAAGTAGGACTTTGTGTCCAACATTGTTAACTTTGTTTTGGACTTTATATTACTAGGGGCAATTGGTAGTGTAATGGTTAGGAAGTTCGTGCCGTGATCTGAAGGTCGCCGTTTCCAATCCTGGGCCAGAAAAGGCACCTCGGAGGTACTCATGAGCAAGTTGCCGTCGCCAAGCACTGCTCCCTGGTCGGCTGCCCACTGCTCCTTCGCGGATGGGTCAAATGCAGAGGTCAAATTTTGTTGTGGTGTGCTGTGCTGGGCTGTGGTGTGTTCACAATGACAAATAATCCCACATTTTCACTTTCAACTATCTTAAACTGTGTTTTGGAATTTGTTGCTAGCTGGACTCGGCACCCGATTAGCCAAAGTTGTGTTTTAGTCTCTGAAAAACAGCCTATGGTGTCCAACATCTTAAAGTTAGCCTTGACTCTCATCCAGCCTAACGTCTGTCTGTAGACTTTTATTTTAAAGCTGCATTTGGTGAGCTACCAACTTCAAGACCCAGTAAGGTGAAAACCATCCTTGCTTTGGTAACACGTGAACTGTGTCTGAAAAGTCAGTTTTACGACATCGTGGAGTTATGCAGTTCAACAGCTTTTCACGGTAGGTTTACGCAGGGTGGGAATATAACACAGCCTGCCTACGTGTAGAGATTATGTTTAGCATTAGCGCTGCCCGGATCACCTGCTGTGGCCAGACTAGCAGGTAGGCATCAGTAACCTACCCGCTAGGCTGGCCAAGTTCGCTAAGAGAATCTGTCATATGCTAAGTCCGAAGCGGTTCCTAATATCGCCGGCGGCTGCCGTTGAACCACCGAGTGTACGTTTGCCTATTTTGTGTTGTCATAAGCTGTAAAATATGGCATGTGCACGCTTAACCTGTTGTAAAGAGCGCCAAATGATTAGCGAACGCATGAGAGCACGCAGCTAATCCGTATGAGCTAGCTCAGATGTGAATTATAGCGGTGGCGCAATGTAAGTTAGCAAACTGTCCGCGCTAATCTATCAACTCTCATTTTTTTCAGCGTTCCTCTGTCATTTTAGCCTTTCCCCCCGCTGTCCTGCCGCTTGAATATTTCCCCGCCGTTATCATCCGAGCATAGAAAGTACCGCCTGTATTTTTACCAGTTTTACCTGTGCAGCTACGATCATATTCGCTCAAAATTGACGAGGTGATTAGTGACGACTGTTTCTTTGACGTGAGGAACTTGGAGCCGATATTATTTTAGGCTGGGTGGTAGGAGAGCTGATTATGGACAAAGATGCCATGTACTGTACTCTGAAAGGTACGTCTGTACCTTTTGGTTGAGCCACAGGGCTGAAATTGTGTGTTTTATGGTCTTTTGGTAGCTGTTCTTTCTCTTCATCTCGATGTCCTTTACGCTGGTTTTCGCAGCGCCCCATCGTGCAGCAAACTGTTCCGGCTGCGTTAGTGACACTTCCTCTCCAACAACCACTTCCTGCAGAGCGATGCCGTTTCCTTTGCTCTTGCTTGCTCGGTGTTCGCTGTAGGCATCAGGGTTTACAGACTTTGTTGTCTGTGCGCGTGCTGGCTCGCGCTGTGATGCTGTGATGACTTTCGGAAGTGACCAGACATGTTGGTTTGATGCCGACATCTGCCATGAAGTTGAAGCAGAAGCACCTGCTGGTGTTTGTCAAACTGCAGCGTGAGCAGTGGAATGTAAACAGTGAGTGGATGAATAAATGATGAAATTACGAGTGAAACACTTGGAAGGAAGCGTCTCGTTTACACACGCACACACACACACACGCACACACACACACACACACACACACACACACACACAAGGATGGGATGATCTCATCATTTTATTAGGAATGTATTTTAAACGGCCCAGTCACACCCCACTCCACCTGCTCATTGTCTCTGCGTGTCTCTCTCCCCCCTTCCCTCTCTCCCGTGTCTCTCTTTCTCTGTCTTCCTGTCCGTCTCACTCTCTCTCTCCCCATTTTTTACGTTCTCTCACAATCTTTATTTCTCTCTCTCTTCCTCCCACTTGTCTCCCACTCTGTTCTTCTTTCTCTCTCTCTCTCTCTCTCCCTCCTCCGTCTGCCCTCTACCTCCCTCCCTTCATTCCTCTCTCTCTCTCTCTCTCTCTCTCTCTCTCTCTCTCTCTCTCCCTCCTCCGTCTGACTTTCTCTACCTCCCTCCCTTCATTCCTCTCTCTTTCCTTTTCTCTCGCTCTCTCTCTCTCTCTCTCTCTCTCTCTCTCTCTCTCTCTCTCTCTCTCTCCCTCCCCATTTTCCGTTCTCTCACATCTTTATTTCTCTCTCTCTCTCTCCCGACTCCCACTCTGCTCTTATCTCTCTCTGTCTCCCCGTCTGTCTTTCTCTACCTCCCTCCCTCTGTCCATTCCTCCCTCACTCACTCTCTCTCTCTCCACCCATTTTTCGTCCTCTCACCGTCTTTATTTCTCTCTCTCTCTCTCTCTCTCTCTCTCTCTCTCTCTCACTCTCTCCCCCCCATCAGTCTTTCTCCACCTCCCTCCCTCCATTCCATTCCCTCCCCCCCATTTCTCTTTCTCTCTCCCCATGTCTCTCTTTCTCGCTCTCACTCTTTTTCCTCTTCTTCTCTCTCTCGCATCTCTATTTCTCGTTTCTCTCTCCCCCCCCGTTTTTCTCTCTCTCGCCGTCTCTCTACGCATCTCTCTTTCTCTCTTCCTGTAAATCTTTCTCTCTCTGTTTTGTCTCTCTCCATTTTTTTTCTCTCGCCCCCTTTTTTTTTGCTCTCTCACCGTCTTTCTCTCCCTCCCTGACACACACTCTCTTTCTCTCTCTCTCTCTTTCCTGTTTTTCCTCTCTCTCTCCCTCTCCTCCTCTCTCGCGCTCTTTTCCCCCGGTTCTCTCTCTCGCATCTCTATTTCTTGTCTCTCGCCATCTCTCTCTCTCTGCATCTCTTTCTCTCTATATGTCTTTCTCCTTTTTTTTTCTCTCTCCCCCCGTTTTTTTCGTTGTCTCACTGTCTTTCTCTCCCTCCCTGACACTCTCTCTCTCTCTCTCTCTCTCTCACTCTTTTTCCTGTTTTTCTCTCTCTCTCAATCTCTATTTCTTGTTTCCCTCCCCACTCTCTCTCTCTCTCTTTCTCTCTCTCACTCTCTCACTCTTTTTCCTGTTTTTCTCTCTCTCACCATCTCTATTTCTCGTTTCTCTCCCCACTCTCTCTCTCTCTCTCTCTCTCTCTCTCTCTCTGGCAAGTATATGTCAGTTACAGGTTCTGTAATGCCGGAGTGGATTCATTTTCGCTTCATTGCCCAGCCCTACCTCACAAGTAAAAGCTCAAACTAACACCCTCATCAGCAGATATCTTCACGTCCACCCTGCCACTCCACATTAGCCGATGCCAAACTGACGCAGCGGTAATTAGACGAGCCCCGCAGAGAGGCGTACGAGGAGCTGCCCGTTTCATCCCTCCTAACCTAATGACCATTGTACTTCCAGCCTGCGACCTCGAGTGGCCCCCGACTCACCACAACTATGCCGTTTTTCACCCACATTGCAGAACCCACAGGCATCCGCTCTTATCGCGGTCCAGCGGGCATTAATCGGGCACTACAGTGGGGATGCGACCCCGATCTGAGGTGCACTGAGGCGTCTGTGCTGCAAAACGTTGCCTCGCTTTCCTAGGCATGATTAGGCAGAAGGAACGCCAGTCGGTCAACTGGGCAGCAACCGCTTAAGGGCCTGTGTCCACCAAACACATTTATTTTTGGCCAGAGAGCGATCAAAACCCTCACTTCCAGAGCGCTTTCTCAGTTTCTCAAAACAATTCTTGTTGCTAAGTTACGAAAAGTCCCGCCCCTTCCTCGATTTTGATTGGCTAACAAGAGAGAAGCGACATTGACGAGCCCAGCGCTGTTCTAAAAGTTGACCGGATTTCGCTCTGAGTGCCAAGTCTTTCCTCCAAATGTCCTTCCCACGCCCACAGGTGGTTGTATGCTGTCCGGTCGCCGGACAATTTAGCATCTTTTCCCGATTAAAATAAGCTCAGATCGAATGTTGGTTTAGCGACAGCAGCTAAATGGCGCAGTAACGTATTTAACCAATAGAGGCCGCTATTCGCCGTCATCGTGACCTCGTCGTCTTCTTTTACTGTCTGTGGATGCGGCAGGATTTATTTTATTAATATTTTTTCCTAACGTAGTCAAGTCCGGAGGCATTTGTTGTCAAGGCGTCCGCCCTAACTACGAAGCCCTGTGGGAAATCGCAAGGCGGGAGATGCGTTAATTCCGGCAGCGTCCCTACGTATCGCACCACGTAGCGCTGCTACGTATATCTGCCGCATGACACTTTTACAATTTTGGCGTAACTTCACTGTCACCGTAAGACTGATACAAATTTAAGTTAAATAGAACATCCCGGTAGTAGCTACGGCTGCCCAATCTCCGCACAATGTGACGTAACGTAATGTAGAAAAATGGATGGGATGTAGGGCCCTATGAAATCCGTTTTGTTTTTTCCTAAATTCCGTTTTATTTTTTCCTGAATTCTGTTTTTTCCATTTTTATTCTTCTCATTTCTGTGTTTTACGTTATAATCATATTTATTCACTTAAAAAGTGTCTAATTACAGATCACGTTAAATGACTCTTATTCAACTTCAACAAAGTGCTGGGGGTCAGCAGAACATTTTCTGCTTTGGTAAAACATTTACCTGTAAACCACAAAAAAATTTTTGTGCAAAACGAAACGCTTCTGATGTGAGTTTTCGGCCGTAAGTGGTCATCACGTGTTCCTGCAGGTGCAGTCCATCGTGTGCTGGAAAAACTTACAAAAGAGTTGTTCTCCCGATTCATAAAAATCGTTTGGGTATCGTTCTGCTCTAAACTTAGCACTTTGGCCTCGTGCACACGGACGCCTAAACCAGGCGTTTCTCTGGCGTTCGTGGCGCCAGGTGGGCACCAAGTGAGCGCCGACTGAACGCCGACCGCTCATTGGAGCAATTCAAAGCGTCCGCATCGGCGTTCGGTCGGCCGCGCGTTCGGGTGGCGTCAAATAAACGCTGCATGCAACGTTTTCTTGGCGTCAAAATCCCGACGAACGCGAGGAAAACGACACTATTGCAACGGCAATGAAACGGCAATCGAACGCAGCTACAAAACGCAGCAAAAACGCGTATGGTGTTCAGAGGGCGTTCATTTCGAACGTCCGTGTGGATGAGGCCTAACAGTCAAATTCCGTAATTTTTTTGAGGACTTGAGTGTTTCAGCGAGCCTCTTCACCATAGCTGACCGTTGACCTTTCCCCCTCTGTGTCTGTGCATTTGTGTGTGTGGAAAGCTGAGTCCCGCCTCAACGGGTAACACATTGCGGCCAAAATTGATTAGAAACCATTGCTTTGCTTTGCCCACACACCGATATCAGCGACTTATACGACGTTGCACGTTTTACGACGGATTCCATTTTATTTGTTGAATTCCGCGATTCCGTCCGCGTTTTCCGCATCGCGGCGATCATAGGACCCTAGGGATGCATCGAGGTATCGAATCGAATCGTCGACCTGATAACTGTAATCGAATCGTGAGACCAGTGAAGGTTCACAAATCAGATTGATCTCAATAACCAAACCCACCGATCGACAGAGTCCGTCTTTGCGAAGCAGCTCCAGATCTCACTTCCCGCTAGTGGGACTGTCTCCAGTCCACTAATCTATCAAATCATGTGTAAGCGAACCTGGTAATGGCCGCACTTGCGTCCGAGAGACGGTCAGGCTTACGAATATAACCGCTCCACTTTCTCTCACGTCCTTTTTTTTTTTTTTCTTTTCCCAAACAGGAAGTAACCAGTAAGAAGTTTGGGAGCAGTAACTTCCGATCGGCGCTGGAGAATGGAGTCCTGCTGTGCGAGTGAGTGGGTTTTGACGGGGAACACGGCACCTCCCGTGTGCAGTTTTGTGTCTGAATATTTCATGTTGTGATTTGAAGTCTCTTGAAGACGCTCATGTTCATATTTCTTTGTCCGCCGCTATGAAGTCTGATCAATAAGCTCAAACCAGGCATCATCAAGAGGGTCAACCGTCTCTCCACCCCCATCGCAGGCTTGGTGAGTCGGACTTTATTTTGGGTGAATGCTAGGAATTAGCTTCACTTTCCAATGTATTTGTGAGTTAATTTTTCCTCAAAAATTAGCATCGACTTACGATTTATATGATCTCTAGAAGCAGGGGTTAGCGGTGAACGTCGACACGCTCAATAATAGGGCTCTACGATATGATCGAAATCTCAAATCCCGATAACGATATATGTCCAGACCCTCCAGGATTTTTATGAAGATCCAAATAAATTATTACTGTGCCATTTTGACCAGCCGCGACTTGACCAATCGTTGTCGTTTCCCGCAAAACGCTGAGCCGTACGCCAGCGAACTCGCTTCCTTGTTACGTTTAGAAGACGCAGGAAACGCCTCACGTTTACCATCAAAAATAACTAAACGTTTAATGGTTAAGAAAAAATAATAGTGGTTTTGTTTCTCGTTTTAATTCATTGTTAAAGAAGCGTTAGAAATGGGGACAAAATCCCAATTTTTTTGACAACTTTATTGCAACAAAACGACTACAAACGCCGCAACTTTCGTCGCAATTTTTTAAAAAAGAAAAGCTGCCGCAAAATTAGCCATTTTAGGCCTCAACAATTTCAAAAAAGGCTGGCGAAATCCAGGAGGGACTGCATGTCAAAGTCTAGTGCATTTTCTGTAAATTTACTGCAAAATCTTGTCGACTCCGCCCACACGTGCGCGAAACACTCCCAGCGTGATAATGTGGAACGCCAAAGGTGCCACAATTGGTGTATATTTTTTACGCAATTAACAGTAAATTTTACGCAGTTTTTGTGCATTAAAATAATTTTTTTTATATATATATATAAACTTTCAAACTGAAACACATTATTCTATGGCGGTTTTGCGCCACGCGTACTGCGCCAAGCAAAGCAGAGAGACATTAACGCTGTACGCTTTGTCATTGCGCCGTTCGACAACGTTATCTCATATCGCATGTTCCCTGACGTCGTGAAAACGTCACCTTACACATTTTCAGATCTGTTAGCTGCGCGCTGCCACCTGATTGCAGCTGTACGGTGCCTTTGGCTCTTTTCTAACTTGATCGCCTGCTGTAATATTCCCACTTTGAGCTACCGCTAACCACCTCGGTCTCCGCAGGACAACGTGAACGTGTTCCTGAAGGCCTGCGGCAAACTGGGGCTGAACAACGCTCAGCTCTTCCATCCGGGAGACCTGCAGGACGTCTCCACTCGCGTCACCGTTCGGTAAGGCGCCGCATCGTAAATTTGCTCGCCCTCCTGTCGTCTAGGAGCGAGTCGGACTCGGAGTTGATGGCAGGAGAACGTTTCGCGGACCGCGTGCTTGAATTACCTCGCTGAAAATAAAACATTTGCATTTTGACTGTGGGTTGTCTTGTCGTCAAGCCGCAATTCTGTTTGCTCGATGCAGATTACGAACGGGGGTCAATATTTCTCTTGTCTGTGCAGGAAAAAGCGGATTTGACTACTGTTTGCCAGCAGCTGTATAGATGGCGAGATGGCGTAGGGCGATGGAAAGTGTCTCGGTTCCTTCACGCAACTCAAATTTAGCCAAACAGGAAAGCGCCGTTTAAGATCCGTACGGTCCCGCTCATTTGAGGGGAGTGCTCTTAGCTGACCCTGTGACCCAAAGCCTGGTGTCAGACAAATCGGCATCACAGATGCTCACCTTCGGACAACTGGGCTGACCGCGGTAATCCGACTCTAGTTTCACCAATAACGGATGGACAGACTTGTTTTCGGAGAAGTCTGACCGGATCAGCAAACCTTCCACTTGAGGATGACTCTGAACTATTTTAATGACAATAATTGCGACCCTCCACGGCGAAACCAGTGGCTTGTCGCAACGGAGGTTTCCGAGAAAAACGAGCGTTTATGTTGCGTGGGGTAAAATTTGGGATTTTTAGTTTTTAGTGTTTTGAAACAGTGGAAGGTCTATACTGTACTGTCGTGAATACATTTCGCTGAAAAACTTCCCCTTTCCATCCTAAAAACGTGACTTTCTTGAGGTGAGGAATTCAATTCCAGCAGAATGTTAAAAGTTTCTGTTTTGACCGCTCTACATCAATATTTACGCTAAATCCATTTCTCCGGAATCCGTCTCCGTCTCCCGAGTTCAGTTAACCTAACGCAGGTAGGCTATCCGTGTGGCTGTGAATGCAGCGTAGGCTGCCGTAAATGCAAACGTAGCCGCGACCGCACCGAGCGTCTGTGAGTGCTACGTCGACAGTCAACTTCAAAGGCAGATTTCTCAGTTTCTCACTTGGCGTGACAGGAGAAACCCGACTCCTTTGAATGTTGATATCTCAGTCATATGTCGTCCGATTCATTCGATATAGATATCGTTTTGAAGCTTGAATTTATGCCCTTTCATGAAAACCTAAAAACTTAATTTTGGTTTGGAGTAGGGATGCACGATAATATCGGAGCCGTTTCGAAATCATCCGATATTTTATGAGGCATAGCACTTATACTGGGCATGTCCAAAGTCTGAGAAGAGTCGTACGCGTCCTATTTCACTTGGTACACCACATAGGGCAGGAAGTGGCTTTTCCTTAATATTAGGGACACACGATAATATCGGAATCGGACGATAATTTCTTTTTTTCAAAAGTCTTTGGCATCGGACCGATGCTTAGACTGGCCCGTTATTTCCTGACGCGTTTATTCCACATCGGAAAGGCAGGGCTTGTGTCGGGCATGTTTTGGCTCGTTGTTTGAGGTGGGATTTCATACAGTCCGCACCTTCCGTCTTAAAATGTATGGCGTGACTGTGTGCCAAAATTCTAAACTCGCGGTGGAACGTTCGCAAGCAAAATCTGTTGTCTTTTCACGCTCGAATACGGCTGCACGTACGGAATTTGCGTGTTTGTCTGTGTCCCGAATGGCGTACTACCGCACTTAAAAGTAGTGTACACGGTTCTATGCGGTAGTATAGAAAATAGCCGGGGTTGTAGCTTAACGACTCTCTACGCACTAGGTAGTGCACACGGAGAGTCACACGCGCCCCATTTGACTTGGTACGCCACATAGGGCGGGAAGTGACTTTTTCTTCAAGTGTTGTGCGCTACACTTTGAAACACTCCGCCCTCGCTCCACTTGACTCGCCGACTGCGTTAGAAATGTCAGATTTATGACGTAGAGCGCGCAGTGGAACAGTGCTTTCCTCATTTATCGGCCGCACGGAAAAAACGTCGGGGATCGGCATTGATCATTCCCGTATCGTTCGTCCCTAGTTCTGAGCGATCGGACAACGTCTGTTCGCTTGTTGAAAGCCTTACAAGCCGAAAGTCATGTTTGTGTGTGGGGAGGGGGTCCGGACTGCTATAGAGCGCCGTGACCCTTCTCGACTTCCAAATTTAGCCACGCACGCTCCCTCCTTAAGCTCATGCTATGCTGAAACTATAGAAGATCTATCTGCTGGAGAAGCTATTTATAGTCGACTTTTGCACACATGTCCTTATTACAGTAAATCTCCACCAGTGCAGGTCGGATCCCTGTTCAGAGTGGGTATAGATTAGTGATTTAATGAGGAAACGCGTACGACTTTTCAAGTTATGAATAGACACATTCGAGCATTGCAGTGTTATTTACGGAGGCGTCCACGGCAACAAACGCCCCGCGGCTCACGTGACGGGTTCGCTGTTAACTCGTCAGATTTATGTAGTCAGCTGCTTTCTGGGTAACCGTGCTCGTTGTTAAATTCTGCTTCTTGCTGCTGTGGCCGGATGAAGTGAAAGTGACGTCCGTTTAAACGATGACCGGGGCTTAATTTATGGTTTAGTTTAGCGGTCCGGGAATCTATAGAGGCAGACCTCAGACTGACCACTATTACTCTTTCTTACAGGCACAAAGAGACAACAAGGAGACTGAAAAATGTGAGTAAGATTTAAGTTTCTTCATCCTTTCCGGTGAAAAAGAATCAAGGTTTTGGAATTAGGGGACGGGTAAAATGTTTTTTGCTGGTTATTTTCCAGGTGAATGATATGAATTTTGCAGATTCCTTGTAATAAAAATCAAATGTCTTTTAAATCGAACTTCGAGACGGTTCTTCTCAATGTAACGGACGCTGTTTAACTTACTAATGTAACTAGAGGCATTTTTGCGAGAAAATGTAAATGTAATTGCTTTTTCTGCAGTAAGAAGATTAGGTTTAGAGTTATCACATAAAATACCCTGCTTCTGATGCAAACGGCACCGTTCATAATGCACTCAGCGACATTTAGTCACCGAACTAGCGTTGAAACGGCGTTTCTAGCGCTAAAAACCGTAGGAGGAGTAGCGGCGGCAAACGTGGGTGAACGTAGCGGAATAATGACGCAAATAAAACGTTTTTAAGGGCAGAAAAATGGACAGAAGTTGTGAATGAGTGCAACATACAGCGCTATAGAACGCAGGTTTTAGAGTTGGAACGGCGTTTGTAGCGCGAAAATTGTAGTGTGCCCAAAAAGGTGGGTGGAAGAATAATAATAAAAATAAAAATAATTAATAAAACGAAGAACAATATCTCAACAGTATATCTTCACGCGCTCTGCTCGAACTGAATAGCGTGTGAGCCTGCACATGGGCTGTGTCCCGAGCCGCGTTCTGCCACACTTAATAGTATCTCAGGAAATAGCCGAGGATGTAGCTTAACGGCTCTCGACGCACTAGGTAGTGCACATGTAGAGTCTCACGCGCTCTATTCGACTTGGTAAAATGTCGTGCACTACGCTGGAAATGCTCCGCGCCGCTTTAACGCTCTCTTAACTTGGCGCTGTGTTGGAAATGTCAGTTACTGTCAGAGTTACTGCGTAATTTTTGGGGCAAAATTCTGAGCGCGGCGTGGAAGTTTGCCAAGCGAAATGTCCTGTCTTCACGCGCTCAACTCTGCCTTCCTCGTTTATCGCCATCTGCAAATAAAAGCACGAAAAATATCCCACGTCGGCCGTTCGTTCCCGTATCGTGCTTCCTTAGCAGCTTAAATAAATATTGAAATAAATATTGATGAGTGAAGCCCAGTGAAGCCCAGGGTGTTTAAATGCTGCGAGTTTGTAGCTCAACAGATAAAAATTGCAATCTTTATTCAAATCGTCTTCAGCTTCAAGTACAAAGCTTGCCGTGTGTCCCGTTCCCACTTCAGCTTCAAATTGCTGGTGTGATAATCGGGACGTTGAGTTTTGAATTTAGGACTGCTGGATGCGTGTGTGTGTGTGTGTGTTGTGATGTAATCTGCTCCCGTGTTTGGACAGCCTCACACAGGCGAGTGTGTTTTGCATGTGGCTTTGCATTGCCACTTTAAATGACTTACTTGCTTCCCTGTCTTACCTGGGTAATGACGCAGTAAACGCCAAACCTTCTTTTGAAGTGTGTGTTCTGTGTGTGTGTGTGTGTGTGTGTGTGTGAGAATGTCCTCACTCCCTCGTTGAATGGTTAGAGCTTTCTGGATGAGGGGAGACAAAAGAGACACAGAGCCATTCATTCATTTTACACACACACACACACACACGCTCACACACACGCGGTGGAGCTGAGGGGCTAGGACTCGTAGTCATTGTTTTCAGCACCAGATCCAAAAATGTCCTAAACAACAAAAGTGTGTGGACGTTGTTGCTTTGAAATTGGTGAGTAACTTTCACATCCGTGCCTCGCCTCCGTGTAACGTTTTCATTACGGCCACAGCGCTACGCTTTGTCACAAAGGCGTCGCGATCGCGGATCTTCACAGACCACTGTAACGATTTCTGGATGTTCCAGCACCTCGTAATATGAGCTAATCATTATTGTTTCGGTCCGTGCCCTTTGCAGGTTCTGATCACCATCTACTGGCTGGGGCGAAAGGCTCAGGCTGATCCCTGCTACAGCGGACCACAGCTCAACTTCAAAGCCTTCGAGGGCCTCCTGGGGGTCGCCTTGTCCAAGGTGATCGGAAACCCGAAACTGAGCCCTGACGGTGTTATTCCCCTCCCTTTTCCAAATTGTGTGGGGGGACTACGAGGAAAAAAAAACTAGCACCGTTAGTAGGGATGCGCGATAACATCGAAATCGGTCGATATTATTCCGATGTTTTCAGCTGATATTTGATGACGCAGCTATTGCACATTGGAAAGGTAGCGCCTGTGCCAGGCATGTCCAAAGACCGAGGTGGCATTTCATACGATCCGCGCCTTCTGTCTTAAAATATATGAGCATTTAAGTGCCAAAATTCAGAGCACGTAAGTTTCGCGAGCAAAAGTCTCTTGTCTTTACACGCTCACCTCGGTTTGTCTCACTTAGTGCAGCGTTTCCAATTTCCAGTCTTCGCGGACCTCCGCTGTGCACAGATTTGAGTTTCCCGACCCACAGCACAGCTGACGCTGCTGATTAGCTAGTTAGCAACGTAGGATCGGCGTGCGGCGGTGCAGGAAATGTCCAACCTTTTCAGAGCAGTGTTCCGCTGACTTAGCGAAGCGAAAGTGAGCTCGAACACGGGCCGAGTCCCGAGCCGCGTACTGCCGCACTTAATAGTGTGGTAGGTAACGCGCTGTGATCATACTTGTCTGTGCGGTAGTATGCATCTCAGGAAATAGCCGGGGTTGTAGCTCAACGGCTCTCTACACACTAGGTAGTGCACATGGACTGTCACATGCGCCCTATTTGACTTGGTACACGATGTAGGGCGAGAAGGGACTTATTCTTAAAATGTTGTGCACTTTGCTGGAAATGCTCCGCCCTCGCCAGACTCGGCTTTCAGGCTCGCTTGACTTGGCGCTGTGTTAGAAATGTCAGAGTTGTGGCGCTATTTTTTTTTGGTGAGGGCGCAGTGTAACTTTGGCGAGCGAAATATCTTTTAAGCGCTGGACGCTGCCGTCATCATTTATCGGATATCGGCATTGGACAATAATGCCCATATCGTGCATCTCTAGCAATTATTTGACGGAAAAAGGTCTGCTAAATGTTTCTAATATCTTCCATTTTCTCCTCTTTCCTCCCTTGGTATTGGGGCCGTAGGCGCTGGAGGAGTCGTCGTCGTCGTCGTGCCCCAGGTCCGACGTGAGGGACAGCGGTTACGGCGAGGCCTTGGACGGAGAGCGAGACGAGCGGTACAGCGCGCAGCAGCACACTTACCGGAGGGAGGACTCGGTGGAGAGCTTAGACTCTGTCGAATCTCGAACTCGGAGCGTGGCGTCATATTACGCTCCCGTAGAGGGTGGCGAAGGTAGGTCCAGTGAGGGTTGAACATTTTGGAATAAATGATGAATGGAAAATTGGTGAATAAATTGAAGTGAATGATTATTCGTCATAGTGAACACACCACGACCAAATGTCACTTCTGCATGTGTCTCCTCTGCTGACGTGCAGCGCCCAGGTAGCAGTGCTTGGTGACATGAGTACCTCAGTGGTACCTTCACCGGTCCGGGACTTGAACCAGCGACCTTCCATAACGGGGCCAACTTCCTAACCGTTGCACTAGCAACCGCACCATGGAGCTAATGCAGTGCGTGTTCTGTGATTATATATTTTGGGCAGTTAGACCTACCTCTAGTGGTAGATTTCGGGAAACACAGCCTGACAAAAACATTTCTAGTCTATGGCAGCGGTTCTCAGCCCATGAATCTCAGCTAATTCTGGCAAGGTAATAACTAGGGATGTACCAGTCCGATGCGTGGATCGGATATCGGTCCGATAACGACTCACATCACTGGATCGGGTATCGTTGGCATTGGGCCGAGCTCTGGCTCGCAGTCTCCGTGTTCCTGATGGTTTTAGCGCTGCAGGATTAGGGATCGTCACAAAATTACAGAACTGTGTTTAAACGGAAAAAAAGTTTAGACGTTAGTTTAATAATAAATAATTTAGCATATACATACTGGTGTGTAATTATTAGATTGTTTGTTAGGAAAACAGTATTTAAGTCGAGTATTTCCTTAAGCATACCAGAACGATCTGTCTCCTCCTCGCAGAGAAATAAACAATTTGTTCATTGAAAACCGATATCGAGGTCGGTACTTGGGATCGACCGAGACCAAGTATCGGAATTGGTATCGACACTGAAAAAGTTGGATCGGAGCATCCCTAGTAAAAATTATATTGCGATACAAACCAGCCTATGGTGCTTTTGATAAAGGAGAAAAGTGTGTGTTCACCTTTAGGGAATATTAATCAGTATAGATATTTTACAAATCCCCATAATCACAATATCGGCGATGCCTCTGACCCTCCTCCCTTCCAAATTTCAAGCGCCTGTTTACTCGGCATGTCGTTTCCAAATTTTCATACACATGCTAATGAAAGTGCGGCCCCTACGCCCTCACCACTGGCGTAAGTGTGACATACCGCGTCATTCCATACTTGTGTGCTGATGTCCAGCTAGTTCGGCCCGGCCAGTAAGCATGGTGTGGTCTGCTCTGTGCGTCACTTGTCGTGTTTTCTTTATTCCTCGCAGGGTTCGGGAGCGACGCCGAGGCAGAGCACTGTTTCAAGATGTCGCAAGGTCGCGGCAGCGAGATCCGCTCGGCACCCAGCAGGGAAAGGGGGAAGGTGCCCACTGCTATGCGGAGGAAAAGGGTGGACAGACGAGAAGAAGGCGGTCGGGGTCGCGCCAGCCCCCTCCCTAGGTACAGTAGTTTTAATCACTTTCTGACTGTGTCGATGTGGAAATACGCGCGTCTACTACTGCCAACCGGAAAATGCATTTGTTGTGTTTACTAGAGTGCCAAATATTCCTTTAAAACCTGTCTATCTGAACATAAACACATTGATCACTCTACGTTCGTGCACTGCACGCACTGGGTCAGCTCTTCACAGTGCGTTGGCCCGAGAATCGTTTGTTGCTGCAGCTTGTGAAGCCATGGATGAGAAATGTCTTGCAGTTCCGGTCCTGCTCTGTCAGAAATGTCAGCTGTCCTGGCTCACGTTCAACGATGTTGGTAGTCCTACCACCTCTCCCTTTTACACACATTGAACAATCCCTGACCATCACGTTAAGCAGTCGCCTTTCTCCTTATTGCTTCTTTTTTTCAGCCTGTTCTACACTTTCGTCTTCATCCCATCGATAATGAAACAAAGGATTGTGATTTGTGTGTGTTTTTGCATTTTAGGTTTTAAAAATGAAATCGGGCCTCGATGTCGATAAAACATGCATATTAACAACACCTACATTGCACTCATATGTAACGTGATAAGTCTGTGTTGAAAATGTCAGCAGTAGAAACCAGAGGTCAATCGATATTGGTTTTTCAGGACCGGTATCGATATTGATTATTGCTAGTTAACGGGGGACGATAATCGATATGCGAAACAAAACAGAAAATCTCTGTTAATTTTGATTTTTACAAACACCAGGCTCAGCTGAAACTCTCCTCTTTTCCTTCTCGGAGCTTCCCGCAGGCTTCAGCGTTGATTGCCTACTACTCGTGTGACATGTAGCCAATCAGAGACTGTTGTGGGCGGATATTAAATGAAGCAGCGAGTTGAGAACAAACGCCACAGAGAAAAGAGACACAGTAACGCATCTTGTAGTTACTTTATATCAGTGATGGTCAAAATTAAACACCGATACCGATAATCGCCAAAATGCCTAATATCGGCCCCCGATAATCGGTCGACCCTTAGTAGAAAGTGCAGATGTTTGGGTTGAAAATACAGGAAGTTGATACTCAAGTAAAATGTAGATATCTGAAATTTCTGCAAGAAATATTCGACTAATTTATCATCCTAGTGATAGGATAACCGTCTCCGGAGCGAGTTCGAGTGTGTATAGGTAGTGCTCCCCGCTTTGGGGCCCTGAGCATGACACTTAACCCCAAGTTGCACCAGGGAGCCTGTCCATAAGTATACGTAAATTTCTTCATGAAAATTGCAGGTTGAAGCAGAATTAAAACACGCTGATTGCATAACCTACAAATTAGGGCTGCGCAATATATCAAAAATTGATCGCCATCACGATATCAACTTGCACGATATACAAATCTCAAAGACTGCTAGAACTGCGATAACTAACTGGTATATTCGCATGTGCTATGCATTCACGCTCTGCGTGACAATATATTTGGCCAATCAGATGGACCCCTACTGCCGTAAATATCCGCCCCCCCCCACGTAGATGCAGTAAATGGGGATTTTTCCGCCCCTTAATATTGTATTGTATAGGTTCCTCTCTCAGTTCCAGAAAAGGTGTGGACATGTCTGACATAACTCGGATATTTGGATGAAGGTGTGATTCGGACAGTGCTGATTTTTTTACCACCGTCTCTTGCCAATAGTGAAAATGGGAGGGACCTTGAACTTCCTCCAGCTTCTGCCTTCAACCAATGGGCACGCTCTTACCAAAGCGACACCGATTCCGACTCGGACCGGCCGCAGCCCGACCTGATGCAGGACGATCTCGCGAGTCGCCGCTTTCGCGCGACGACCACCTGCGTTGCTCCCGCCAACTTTGCAGTCCCTCCCCACCCCAGGAGTCACAGATCGTTTACAGGCATCGCTGTGAATGCTCAGAGGTCGTGGGTCGCCATGTCTGATGTGTCACGTTTGGCTTCAGTTGCCCATGGAAGGTCAGAAATCCAAAGGTCAGAGGTCGGACCGACTTGATCCTGTCATGGCGTTCTAACCAGTTTGCTTTGGCGTGAACTTACCTCTACATTTTGGTCGTCCTCATTCCTAAAAGTTTTATCTGACTAATCCTCACCTCGGGAAGCAACGTTGTTCCGCTTTGCGTTCCACTAACCGCTTACTCAGTGCTGAGTTGCTACCTCGTTCGAAGGTGTGACTAAACAGTACTTACTGGTGTGCGTGTGGAAATAACTCCCTGACTTTTCACCGCTACATGTTTAAAGGAAATATTTGCATCTTGCCTGGACAGCTCTGTCCTGCAAAGTGGCACCTCCTTCCCGACGCATAGAACAAATCACCACGGAGGCTGTGAAAATTCCTCTCTGGAGCACGAACTTCAGCTCCGAGCGTTAAACGAGGACTCGAGCGAATCGGACGAGGGAAGGAGCTGCGCCGACCCGGTCCAGGACGACCTCTACGCCCGCAGGGTGCTGCAGGCTGATCGTCAGACGTCGGTCAATGCCGAAACGGGCAAGTTCCTGCCCAAGTTCTGGACTCCGGAGGAGGAGGCTCACGTAGGGAGGATCAGGTTGGGATCACAGCGTAGACCCTGGTACAGGAAGATGCAGGGCTTCAGGTTGGGAAACCTACTTTCTGCTTCCTGATTCTTTAAGCTACTAAGAGTGGACCATTTCTCTTTTGCTTTCTAGTTTTCAAAAAATCAAAAACTCAAGCTTTGAAGTTTCATGACGTCTGTCTATACTTACAAATAGGGATGCACCGATCCGATAACGGCGTAAATAGCTGGATCAGGTATGGGAAGCATTGGGCCGATCTATGGAGCAGATCTGGGGTGCGTTTCCCAAAGGCTTAGATTGCTAACGTATTGCATAATTGCTAATGATCGCAACACTATGGTAGTTGCTAATCTACACTATGTTAGGTGCTAGCATGTATTGTTAGTTGCTATCGTACACTGTTAGTTGCAAACGTACGCTGTTAGTTGCTGACGTACACTGTTAGTTGCTGACATACGCCGTTAGTTGCTGACGTACACTGTTAGTTGCTGACTTACACTGTTAGTTGCTGACGTACAATGTTAGCTAATGTGCACTATGTCAGTTGCTATCGTACACTGTTAGTTGCTGACGTACGCTGTTAGTTGCTGACGTACGCTGTTAGTTGCTGACGTACGCTGTTAGTTGCTGACGTACACTGTTAGTTGCTGACTTACACTGTTAGTTGCTGACGTACACTGTTAGCTAATGTGTACTATGTCAGTTGCTGACGTACACTGTCAGTTGCTATCGTACACTGTTAGTTGCTATCGTACACTGTTAGTTGCTAACGTACACTCTTAGTTGCTAACGTACACTCTTAGTTGCTGATGTACACTGTTAGCTAATGTGCGCTATGTCAGTTGCTAACTTACACTGTTAGTTGCAAACGTGCACTGTTAGTTGCTAGCGTACGCTGTTAGTTGCTGATATACACTGTTAGTTGCTGACGTACACTTAGCTAAGGTGCGCTATGTTAGTTGCTAACGTGCGCTATGTTAGTTGCTAACGTGCGCTGTGATAGTTGCTTAAGTAATTAACATAGTTAGCAACTGTGCTGTTGGGAAACGCACCCCTGTTCAATTAAATTGTATGTTTGCGTAAATAACCTCTAATTAACCAGAACAAATTGGCTGATATTTTGTTTATTTTTCATTTAGTCAAAATAATTCTATAAGCATCCACGCTAGTCAAGTATTATATAATAGTAAGGGTGGATGATATATGGAATATACTTGATATAACCTCGGCTTGTTCCACGTGCGGTGTAGTAAATGACTACGTATATCACAAACATCGAGTACAAATCCTCACGCTAACGTTAAACAGACAGCACGTTTAGCCTTTCCGCCCTCAAAGCTGACAGCTCACTCTCCTGCCCATCCAGACCACTTTCCTAGCGTGTTGTACATGCACGTTTTATAGCGGAAGCGATTTTGCCGAGCGGTGAATGTCCACACGATTTCAGAGACATTAATTGGAGATGGAAGAGGACGACAACACTGGTTCCGTTATTTAGCGCACAAAGCCAGAAGTAAATGACATTCTTCGCGATGTAAAGACGCGCAAAAATGCTAAAGTTCAGTCAAATCTTCCCTTTTATTACGGACAAAACTCGCATTTTAGCTGAAATCAGATTATACATTTATACAGTGATGTATATCATGTATCGCGATATAGCGCAAAAATATTGTGATCTCGCTTTAAGGCCCAATTGCCCAGCCCTATATAAGAGGTCACTCAGTGTTAGTTACCCCCAGTGCGCTGTTCGTTAAATAAATGTTTCATACCTTTAATTCACAAATTTAGTTCCTCTTTAACACCTTTAACTATATCTTCACCCTATACTTTCCCTTTCTCCTTCTTTCTCTTTCTCCTTCTCCCTCTCCCGGCTCAGCCGAAAGATGTCGGGCTCATCTGAGGAGGACTCGGATTATGACGTCACACCCTGGCTCGGTCCTGCTGCTGCTGCTGCCAAATCAATCTCGCATGCAACCAAACCACATCACTCCTTTTAGGAGACAAGTGCCTCACACGGTTTACGACTTGACACTCAGTCTTCACTTTCTCCCTTTTCTATACTTTTAACTTTTCTCCCCCCCCCCAGCCCCTTACCAGATGATCACATGCTGATCGTTTAATCCATTTGTACGTTTTAGGAGCTGTACATTTAAGGGCAGAACTGGACTAGCCTGGTGACTTTCACACCTTGAGAGCTTCTGCATTAGAAAGTAGCGAAGCTAGCAATATGATGATTGGAAGGTAGAACATTAAACAGTAGAGGTGTGCAAAAAACCCCTCGAATCGAATCACCATTCTTTCTCTGTCGATTCAAAATCCATTCATATTTTTCAACTAACGTAATGACTCTAGTTCATTTTTCCCCTCTGACACAAGTTCAGCTTGCCAAGCCTGGGAATCTGCCCAGATAGATCTCCTTCGCATGAAGGAGCATAAGGGAAATGCAGTCAGCGCCCCAATCGGTACACCACTCGAAGGAGAAACTTAAGATATTGGTGAACGAGGATCATTGTTAAGCTTTAAACTGTCTGATAACTAAGGAAGCTAGCAAAAGTGTGCGGGTGGTGTTTTTAGGTTTTAACACGAGCAGTAGCTGGGGTTTTACTTCATCATAACCGACTGGATTTTCAAGCATCAAGCGTCTGTATCTTTAAGAGTCCAGACCAGTGGAAACTTGGACGATGCGGCAACTGGCTCACGTTATACTGCAGAGAAAAATCTGGAGGCTTTACCTCAACTGTGGCAAGATCTGATCGGACCCCTTTCCAGTGGGATTTCCTGACCTTTTGTATAATCACGCTGATTTATGGCCTGTTACTTTGAGTTCTGGAGCTATTGGGGCAAAGCGTAAAAGCCATGAAATGGAGTACGTTCATCTCTGTGACCTGGTGGTTCACCGTTTGTTTTTTTTTTTCTCTGAAAGTTCAAGTTGACTTTGTCTAATATTGTGGATTATAAACATACCAGCTGTAGCTTTCTGTGTCCTTGGAAAGACCTGTTAACATCATAAAATCAGGCGCCGCTCAATTGACGTGGTGATTTACGTCAGTGTTAAAGTTCTGGAAGCCTGCCCTCCCGTCCAGTGAAATTCAGGTTGCTGCTAAAGGATAAGACGACTTTGAGAACTTGATATCTGTCTTGACTTGCCTGTTATATGTCTTGCATAGGTGTGAGCAGTGAAACGCTTTCACATCTGATAGTGATTTCACTCAGACGTAAAAGCAACGCCTTAAAGAATGTATTCAGAGCTTATCTTTGCTTTAAATAAAAAAGTTTATCCTGAATTTTGTTTTTTTTGTGTTCTTTTACCTTCAGCTTTCTTTCTTTTTATTTTCCTAATCTCAAATTTATCTCTTTAAACAATTCTACAAAGGATTTATTTATATTCTGTGATATGAAATGATTCCAAATAAAAAATGAAATAAAAATGTTAATTTGTAAATTTTAAGAAAACAAATGTTATGCCCAATGGAATTCCCGTCAGTTCCCATAATACCTTTTAGCTCCAAGTTCTTTTGAACTCAACATCATAGTGACGTGCTTTTGGTGTGTCTGATCTCCTAGAGTGCCCCCGAGACGTTCTCGCCGTGCTGGGTGAGTGTGTTGTGTTTATTTAAATGTTTAGTCGTTACTCAATTTTGACTTTTGCTTATCATTTCGCGATATTTTTCTTTGTGCTTTCTGCTTGGAGATGCATGGCTTTTATGTATGATTGGCAGTTGTCAGCAAATTCAGATGGTACTGGATGGATATTTGGTAGGGGTGTGCACAAAAAATCAAATCGAATCACAGTTCTTTCTCTGACCATTCATAATCGATTCATATTTTTCAACTAGCATGATGGCACTAGCTTACTTTTTCCCCCCGTCTTGAGTTTAGCTCACCAGTCCTATAGATGGCGCAATGTAGGGGTGGGTGATATGTCGAATATACTCAATGTATCTTGGCTTGTTACATGTGCTTGACTTTCCATGTGCTTGACCGCTAGCGTGGTGTCGGTCGCTATTATACATCTCCGGTTTGCTGCAGACAAACGCAAAAAAAAGCTAAAATCCCACATGATGGAAATACTGTAATACTTTACCTACATGAAATTCACAGAAAACTAATGATGACGTATCACGTTCATGAAGGGGTCTCCCATTTCATAGGGGTAGATTTCAACCTTTGCCAGTCCATGCCAAGGGCCAAGAGGGTAGGGGCCAAGAGGGTAGGGGCCAAGAGGGTAGGGCCCAAGGGCGTAGGGCCCAAGGGGCTAGGGCCAAGGGGTGAAATGGAATTCACCCTTAATGTCAGAAGCGTTCTAAAAACTGTTTTGCTTTTAAGAACAATTTTCCTTATAAGACTGATCAACGAATGAGAAAAGTTTGAAATTTGTTTAAAGAATCGACATATTTTATTGCATGTTACAGTATAATTTTTTAGTTCTACAGTATTGTAGACATTTTAATCATTGTTCAGTCAAACTGCCCCTGAGATTAGGAAAACGAAAGTTGCTCTGGACAAGAGCGTTTGCTAAATGTGAATGTTCATGTTTAAATGAGTGGTTATTTGTTGTTGTGAACGCAGCACAGCCCAGCACGCAGTGCACCACAACCAAATCTGACCCATCCGTGAAGGAGCAGTGGAAAGCTTTTTGTTTTAGCAGTGCTTGAGGACGGCACCTTCCTCATGACTTCCTCGGCGGTACCTTTACCGGTCCGGGACATGAACCGGAGCCCTTCCTGTCACGGGGCCGACTTGCTAACCGTTACGCCACCAGCTGCGTTCAAAGTTTGCTTAGCGTGTCTGCTTGGGCCGAGGACTGAGTCCCTCTTTTCTGTGTGCTGGCGATTATGTGGATTCGTTTGACTGCTTGCAAGTGATAATGCGTTTGTGGCTTAATAAAAAATTTGCAAACCACACAACTTCGGTCGTAAATTTGCCCCTCTATGAATTGCGTTCCTGTGCTGTCACTGGCTATCTTTTTATTAGGAGTCAGATGAGTGCTTAATTTTCTTAATCCAACAGGAGCAAGTCCATGAGTGACATCACTCTGGAGCCCATTCCGCAGGAGCTGGAAAAGAAGACGTCCCTTCACACGTTGGGATCGCGGCAGACTCAGTGGGGTAAAGCTCCAGAGCGGAAAGAGAGTGAGGAGAGGTGGCAAGATGTGAGTATTATTACTGTCCAGACTGGACGTCTTCCCTTGCCGTGTCTACCGTCTCAAAGCAGACAGCTCCCTCCCTTGCCCGTTCAGAAAACTAGCGTATTTTTATTAACTAGTAATAATCGGTATCGATATCGGCCGATATCGATATTGGTGGACCTCTGATATTTACCGCGTATCACAAAGCTTGTCCTTCTCCAGTTGGTTGTTTCCTTTGTTGCTGGTGATTTCATTTCATTCATTTGGTCAGTTCTTCATTCGTGCGTTTATTCATCCGTCACGTAAAGGACCTGACCAAGTGGAAGAGTCACAGGCGGAGTGTGACCTCTGACCTGCACAGGAAGAAGGAGGAGCGGGAGAAGCTTGAGCTCCTCAGCAGCGGGGAAACGAATGATGATCTGAGGACCGCCCTGCTCAAAGATGTACAGGAAGACAGGTGACCCAAAACATGCACAACGTGGACATGATTGAGGAGGGATGTTACTGGGAATGATTTTGGCTGTTGACGATTTCATATTTATTTTACATTATTACGTAGTGACAGTTTATTTGATTGGATTGTAGAAATTGTAGAATTTGAAGGATTCTAAATTTCATACGCAAACAAAATCGAAATGAAATACTGTATCTAAATTAGAGTGCAAAAGAAACAAATTAGTTGTGTACGATCCAGAAAATCTGACGATTCGATTCCGATTCTTGGGCTCACGATTCAATTCAAAATGCATTCACGATTCAATACACAGATGAATTTGTTTCCAGATTGCTGTTTTCAGTTACTGTTCCCATTCGACTGTGGCAGATCAAGAAAAAAATCACAATGAATCAAATGTAGTATACTAAATGTAAAGCATATGCACGCATGCTGACTTCATTTCCTCCATCCTCACGCGAAGGAGAGCAGATTTCGTCATTGCGGCATCTATAGGATTGGCGAGCTGAGCTTGTGTCGGGGGGGAAATAACGAAAGTGGCATTATGTTAGTTGAAAAATATGAATCGATTTTTGGGAATCTATGAATGGATTTTGAATCGTCAGAAAGAATCGCGATTCGATTGTTTTTTTTTGCACACCTCTAGTCTTTAAACTTTTTAATATTTAAAATTAGAGTTACGTCAATTAAAGTTTATTTAATTATGAGGAAACAGTAGACGAGTGCTTAAATTTATTTGGGGGAAAATGTTTCCAAATTGTAGAGTTTGAAGATGATCAGATGCGTTCCATGACATGATTTTCATAAGAAAATAATAAAAAAATGTATTAAATAATATTAAATTATGGTACTAAATAAACATTGTATGTATAATTTCTCTGCTATTCTTTGCTAAAAACTATTTGTTGAATCAACAAATTGTATTTAGCAAAAAGAGTTAATTGACGATCTGCATTTTCTATCATTTGGATCATATGTGTTAGACCAGTTACATTATTTAAAAATTGTGACGTCTCTTCGTGATTTATACTTTTTTACATCATCTTCAAACTGTCAGATATCCGAGGGTGCAGTATGTGACTTTTGTGTGTGTGTATTGGTGCGTACGACCCTGATATTTGATAGTCCTCCTCCTCCTCTTCTTTCTTTTCTCCCCAACACAGTCAACAGGAGGGTGTCCTCGTGCTCACTGCACAACCCCATCTGCAGAACCGAGCTCAGGAACCGTCCTCCTCCTCCTCCGTCTCTCAGGGACCCTCCAGCAGATCCTTGGCTCCCTCACAGCCTTCATCATCGAGACACGAACCACAGCCGGGCTCCCTGGCTTCAAACGAGTCCTTTACTCCTTCCACAGCCTCTCCACTCACCTCCAGCTGTGGCATGCCCGGACCCATGAGCTCCACCGTGTCCGGATGCCGTATTTCTGGCACAATGTCTTTGGACCAAGCGCCCGTCCCTGCGGAACCACCTAATAACGGAGCTTGTTCTGTCGCTAACGGTGCGGATCAAGTGGATGGTCACGGCGACACAGTGCCCACCGCAGGACAGCAAGAGGCTTCAGTCTTTTTCAGCCCACCAGGAGCCAGTGACCATATGCTGACCTCGTCCAAAGCGTCCGGTTCAGAGGTAGGACATTTATATTTACAGCATTTAGCGTATTATCCGGAGAGCCTTCCATTTTCAACTTGGGGTTAAGGGTCTTGCTCAGGGGCCCAGTGGTGGTAGTGCCAGAGCTAGGATTCGAACCCGTAATGTGTGCTGACTCTTAAAAACGTGATGTCAAATATTTCATTAATCGTAGTTGATTGATTAACCATGATATTGATTTGATGTCATATCGTCCAGCTCTGCTCACAGCCTTGCCAGCAGGCTCCAGTCCCGGTCCAGCGTGCCAAGTCACTGGAAGGGACAATATCAGGGGGCACAAAGATGTCTTCCACCTTGCCGAGGGGCTTCCGGAGGTCAGAGGGCGGCTCGCGACTCTCCATGGGCGTTACACCTAGACCTTTCGGGTCTAAACCATCCAAGGTGACGTCTTTGCCCAGGTTCTATTCGGTGAGTAATTTTTCACAAAGTCACAATAATATCGCACTGCATCGTCGTTGTGGTAATTTACCTGATTTACCTTGATAATGGGGCTGAGACATTAATCAAAAATCAACCAAAACCCACATTCAGAAACTTTACTCAGTGTCATCTTGCCCGTGTTGGTTATTTTGACAATTTTTAAAGTTCTTTCTCTTATAAAATCACAGATACAAAATATAGCTGCAAGTGGCAGTGAGCGGGGTCCAAGCAAACAGCAGCACAAGGGTCAGCACTGATCATCAGCAGTGTTTATGACCTAGGATAAAACCATATAACTACATTAATCATATCAGTACAGTACATAAGGAGTTAGAATGTAGAACAATAAATTGAAATGACAGGGAAAAAAAAAGTAAAGAATAGAAATTTGTGAGTTGCTAGAGAAGCTTCTTTTTTTGTTAAGACGACTACAATAATCTGTGTGTATAAAGAAACTAACCTCGAACAGTGTTCATATTAGAATTGGGTGGTTTTCTATCATTTCATGTAAATCATAAAAGCTGTGTCATGACATAACATCAGTTTATGTAGCGTTTTAGCGCCCCTAGAGGTCAAAACGTGCATAACACCTATTTATAGGCTACGCTTTTTGGCGTATGACGAGATGCACACCATTCCTACTTATCCTGAAATTTTTCCTTTCTGCAAAATAATAATAATAATAATAATAATAATAATAAACCACAACAAAATAATAGTTTATTAATTGTGACTGAAGTTAATTGGGATATTGATTTTCTAGAAGACGAAAACAGATGCTCCACAAATGTTTATTCTTGGAGTCGAGTCTAAATACAGTTTATGTGAGCGTCTGTGACGGAAACATTTTTCTGCTTCTGGGTTTAGCTCCAGACCCTCATCAGTTCATCTAAGATGTTTACTGAGGGCTGGTCATCTTACTTTGTTCTGCTGCTCTGGATATGTCCGTGTTCAAGTCTCTTTCTGTGAACTATAGTTGAACATCGTCTGTTGAACATCGCCTTCCCTCATCTGCTTATCCAGTCATGCTCCATTTATCCTGTGTGTGTGTGTGTGTGTGTGTGAACAGTGTTCACTCGGTGAAGTGTAGTATTACTCCTCTCTGCCTGATCGTTTTGCTCTTAAATAATTGAACATGGCAGCTATAGCACTGCATGCTCCTGACACATAATGAAACTCAAGCTGGGTGCTGTGTGTGAACGCCAGTTCGTTATCTCACTCCCTCTATGTTATTTGCACCGCCGCTACGATGACTTGCTTGCTTCTTGATAAACTCATCCGGATGTTAACTTATTCTTAAGAACGTTACCACATTTAAACAGTACGTTATTACTATTACAGATGCAGAATTGAAGAGAAAACCCAGTAAGCTAGTGTTTGGCACCAACAGACATGCAGAAAAGGTGGTCCGTGGCCCCCTGGTAGTGCATGTGGTCCGTGACATGCAATGCAGTTTCACTACTGAATGAAATGATTTTTTTTTTACAATTTTTATTTCATTTATTTTTTAAAACAGATATTTTTCATGCATATATCTGCCGACAGCGATAGCGATGCTGAGTCTGACACGTAAAAGACAAGACACTTCGCTCGACAAAGTTCCACCACGCACTCGGAATTTTGCCACAAAAATAACGCCGTAACTCTGACATTTCCAACACAGCGGCAAGTCAAGCGAGCGTGAAAGCAGAGTCGAGCGAGGGCGGAGTGTTTTGAGCGAAGTGAGCAGCATTTTAAGGAAAAAAAGTCACATCCCGCTTTATGTGGTGTACCAAGTCAAATAGGGTGCGTGACACTCCATGTGCACTATCTAGTGCATAGAGAGATGCTCAGCAAATTTTTCGTGCGTTCAGGTAGAGTTGAGCGCGTAAAGACAAGAGATTTCGCTCGCTATCGTGCCCCGAACTTTGGATGTGCCTGGCGCAAGCGCTACCTTTCCGACGTACGACAAAAAATATCAGGCAGAGAGAGAGAGAAAAACGTATTTTTTAATCCAATTGTGATGCCATGCAACATTTCCTCATCCAAAAAATCAAATGGAATGAAGTCCTTAAAGAAATCTTCACCTCAGTTTTTCTAATTACCAACTTCGTTCGTCCACTTTTTTTTTCCCCCCCCTTACAGATAGACGACTCCGAAGGCAGCCTTGTGAAAGGGCAACGAGAGCGACCCCAACTCCCTGCGTCCTTCACCTGCCAAGAAAAGCTCACGACCCCGGGCCACGAGAGTCAGACTCGCTCCACTTCACACCCTAGTGACCAATGCAGGAAGGAGGAGGTGGAGGAGGAAGAAGAAGTAGAAGAAGAAGTGGATAAGAGGCAGTCAGCCCCTTGCATTCTTTCCTTCATGACTGCCAGTGTGATATCCCCTTCTCCCAAACCCAACACCCCTCCTGAAGCTGGGAGCGAGAGCAAAGAGAGCAAGGTGAGAATGAGGAGTCCCCGGTGGGGCCAGAGGCACCAATGTGGGGTGGCGAGGGGGTCTTAGAACTTTGCATAGTTGTGATTAGGGATGCGTCGATACGGTACCGATACCACCCCACCGTGCAGCTACTCGTACTCGGAACTAGGGCTGTGCGATTAATTGAAATCGTATCGAAATCGCGATGTGAATATGCGCAATTTCTAAATCGCCTTACAGCACGATTTTTTGCGCGCTCTCGACTTTTCCCGCAGTATGCTATTTGTATGGCGTCACATCAATGCCAAAACTAGAGTGCGCAAAATGGCTTGCCGCAAAAAAAATCGCGGGCGTAAATTTCAAAGTCGCGCGCGCAAACGTGAAACTCGAGAGCACAAAATTAGGAATCAAGTGCGCGGTTGTGAAAATATTGCGCGCGAACTGTATTTTTCCTCTCGCGAATGTCTTTTCCTCTCGATTTGTTAAATGTCCTCGCGCGCAAAAGAGATCACCGACGAGCGGCTTTTTTGCTCGAGTGAGATTTCTGTGCGCGTGGTTTGAAAGCGGGTAGGTTTTGGCAGTGTGGGGGCGGGGTTTTGGTGGTCTGGGTTGTTGTTTTTTCACACACACACTTACTTTTTGCCATAGGTCTGTTCAAGAGACATTTTGTTACACCTTTACTAGGTGATTTTTTTTTTATGTCTGTTTTAGAGACATGTTACAGGTCTTTGATAAAGATCTAATTGTTTTCCTTTGGAAAAATGTTTCATATTCACACTGTAAAACATGTCTGTGTGTGTCAAAATCAAAATCGCAATATTGTTCAAGAAAATCGTGATAGGTTTCTTTTGTCCATATCGCACAGCCCTACTCGGAACAAAATTCCCCAATACCTACTACCGATACCACATGTGGAAGATATGATGTAGTTATGTTCATCGCTACGCAGAGGCAGTGTAAATGCCACAACACTCGCCAAGTAAACTGTGAACTGTGCCGAGATAAAAATATGTCAGCCGTCTGGAGGTACTTTAAAATAAATGATAATGACCGCAACCAAGCAGACTAATATTTTGATATTTTAATATTTAATATTTTATTTAATTGTTGGTTTTTTTATGTTTTGATACTTATAGAACAAATAAATGGATAAAATTTAGTATCATTTAGTTTTATAAAATGACATAATAAGGCTCAAGTGTACTTTAATTTATATTTTGGTTTTTGAAAGTGTTTTTTTGAGTTTAGA
>JAVGVS010000135.1:474826-562326 GCA_032718565.1 Distichodus sexfasciatus
GAAGTCTAAGCCTAGGTTTGAGAATTGGACAGAATTTCATCGTTTGAAAAGTAAACGCCATAACATTGTTTGGTGTTAGACACACAGCAGAGTGTGTGTGTGTGTGTGTGTGTGCCTTTAGTCGTACAGATAAAGGGTTTTAGTGTCGATTAAGAGGCTTTTTTTTTTTTAAGCTCTGGCTAAAACCAAATCATCCCCAAGTTGCCTTGGTACTTCTGCTAACGGGGCGAAAAGGTCCAATTTAGCTGCAGTTTCCAAAAGGTAATCAACATATGAGAGAGAAAGAAGAATGAAGACGGAGAGAGAAAGAGGAAGACAGAGAGAGAGAGAGGAGGGGGAAGAAAGAGCAAGAGAGCGAGAGAGAAAGAGGAGGAAGAAAGATATAGAGAGAGGGAGAGAGAGCAAGAGAAGGAGAGAGAGAGAGAGAGAGAGAGAGAGAGAGAGAGAGAGAGAGAGAAGGAGGAAGACAGGGAGAGCGAGAGAGAGAAAGAGAGAGAGAGAGGAGGAAGAGAGAGCGAGAGAGAGCAATAGAGAGAGAGAGGGGGAGAGAGAGGGAGAAAAAGAGAGCGAGAGAGAGGAGGAAGAGAGCGAGAGAGAGAGACAGACCCCCGCTTAAGACTTCTACAGGTTGCCTGATCCCAGCGGGCTCGGGGAAAAGGAGTTCACATCGGAGACTATAATTATGGCTTAAGGGAACTCGGAGCCAGATTCCGAGCCACACGGCCGATGAATTCTGATCAGCTCGGCTCTGCAGCTCCTCCAACTGCACGTCTGGATTTCCTCTTTTTTTCAACTGCCTTCTTCAAAAATTGCCTAACGGACCGACACTTTATTGAGGCGCAGTTTATTGCGCGTTTCATAATTACATTTCTTTACCAAATCCAGATGAAATTCCATTATTAACAGCGCTGCCCAATATTGTCCGCATTGTCCATGACGTGGTCAGTGTACAGTTTAGAAAGAGACAGCGTTCCCCTTGTTTGCCTTCAGAAAGCCGTCCTGGGAACAGTGTGCTGCGTCAGTCCTGTTCCTGTCGATTCACGTCTGATTGCTTCCCACAACAAGTCAGCGCTCCTGAATGATCTGCCCTTAAGTGTGGTCTTGGTGTGAGCCAATGCGGAACTTTACTGGACACTAATTAAAAAGAGGTTAATGACCCTACGACTAGACACTGCCCGCTCTCGTGAGCCGCTCCGGACTAAACGCTAGATGTTTACAACATTGTGTGCAGCTTCTTTGCCTCTCCTACTTCTTGGGCCGAAACCATTATTAGAATAACTGCAGTGATTCGATTATTATTCAGTGACTACTCAAATTATTCAGCAATTTTTCTAGAATCCGAGCGTCGTTGAATTCTTTTCACTGGCTAGAGCACGCTCCGCTTGTGTTTCACACGGACGCTTACTAGTGACGCACAACGTTTTCAGTTCGGCGATCGAGGCAAGACCTGACTCCTCTGTATGTGAAAGTGTTTGTGAGATATTCCGTGCACAAAACCAGAAGCAAACACGTAAAAACGCATAAATGAGCTTTGCGCGGCGTGAACGCGCGCTGTTCGTTAGTGCTCGCGTGTGAGTGCCATTACTCGCTAAAACGCTCCAGTTCGGTCAAATCTTCCCCTTTAGTACACACTAAACTCATATGTGACCCTCCATGGCAAAACCAGTCGCTTCTCTCAAATTTTCAATATTACGTTTTTATGAATCGGACGACATATGACTGAGATATCAACATTCAAAGGAGTCGGGTTTCTCCTGTCACGCCAAGTGAGAAACGGAGAAATCTGCCTTAGAAGTTGACTATCGACGTAGCACTCACAGACGCTTGGTGCGGTCGCGGCTACGTTTGTATTTACGGTAGCCTACGCTGCATTCACAGCCACACGGATAGCCTACCTGCGTTAGGTTAACTGAACTCGGGAGACGGAGACGGATTCCGGAGAATATCTTCACGCTAGTCAACCAGTGGATTTACCGTAAATATTGGAGTAGAGCGGTCAAAACAGAAACTTTTAACATTCTGCTGGAATTGAATTCCTCACCTCAAGAAAGTCACGTTTTTAGGATGGAAAGGGTAAGTTTTTCAGCGAAATTGATTCACAACAGTACAGTATAGACCTTCTACTGTTTTAAAACACTACAAACCAAAAATCCCAAATTTTACCCCACGCAACATAAATGCTCGTTTTTCTCGGGAATCTCCGTTGCGACAAGCGTCTGGTTTTGCTGTGGAGGGTCACATATTAAGATGAATTACTAACTTACTTGCTCTTTTTGGTTTTGTGGTGTATTAGCTGCAAGTTCCCTCCATCGGCGCATCGTCCTCGCGCTGGTCATGGAACACCGAGGAGGACAGGAAGAGGCAGGAGAAGTGGCAGATGGAGCAGGAGCGCCTCCTGCAGGTAGATAAGACCTTGGGTTTGTCCTGTGCTAATGTTAATTAACTGATGTTATTTTTTTCGGACCTCGTTTTGCATTCCACGAAGCGTGTGTTTGTGTCCGGCAGGAGAAGTGCAGGCATGATCAGGAAAGGCTGGAGGAAGAATGGAAGAGAGCGCAGCAAGAAGCCATGAGCAGGGCATACAGCGAGGTCAGAAATGTTCAAGCCTTTGTGTTTTGACCCTTTTGACAGAGGGCTTTGGTGGACCCAAGAATCCAAACTAAGAACGTTAAAAAAACAAAAAAAAGTTTGGTTACCCTGAAATTGCTGTTATTACATCAGCGTTTTTCATGCGTATATCTACCCATGCTGATAAACGAGTGTAAAGACGATATTTTAATCGCCAAAGTTCCACTGCACGCTGAGAATTTTGGCACAAAAATAATGTCATAACACTGACATCGTCAAGCGAGCGTGAAAGCGAAGTGGAGCAAGGGCACAACATTTGAAGGAAAAAGTCGCTTCCTGTCTTATGTGGTGTACCAGGTCAACTACAGTAAGACGCGTGTGACTGCAAGCGCACTACCTAGTGCGTGGCGAGCCGTTATGCTACAACCCCGGCTATTTACCTGGGACACATATACCACATAGAAAAGTATTTAGTAGTTTGGAGCAGTGTTTTGAAGTGAGTGATTATTTTGTCATTGTGAACACGCCACTGTACACCACCACGAAATGTGACCTCTTCATTTGACCCCACTGTAAAATTTCGTAGCAGTGGGCAGCTAACAAGGGCAGCACCCTGGGCGAAGTGCTTTGGGACGGTACCTTGCTCATGACTACCACAGTGGTAACGTTACCGGTCCTTGGTTCGTTCCAACCTGCCACCTTCTGATCACGGGGCGAACACCCTACCGTTACTGTGTAACTCTAGATCCGTAACGCAGGCACGCAAAAAGCAGTGGTGCTTGAGGAATGTGTTAATCTGGTGCAGAGCTCACAGCAGTCATATTTCTCCAGACTCCAGGTCTTCACTAGGTTTTAAAATAGCCACAGTCCACTAACTGTGATTCATTCGGGCTATTTTTGCTTTCTTCTATTTCAGGGCACCTCAACTTTGTCCAATGGGACACCGTTCCTTCACCAATCGAATTCCTCTGGGTTTGTGGCGTCCGCTCAGCGTGCTGCAGAAGAGGGGCCGGGCCAGAGCAGACAGGTGACGCTGCAGAAAGCAGCAGGCCATCAGAGCAAGGAGGAATGCGATTCGTCCACAAAGATGAACCAATGGTGAGAGAGATAGAGAGAGAGAGGAGATTTAAGATGCTATGTGTAATGTCAAAGGATTTTCAAAGGATGTCAAAGTGTAAAAGCTTTGTTAGCGGCTACTACCAATCACGTTGGCACCGGTTATATACGGGAACCGACTTTAAGTACCCACCCCTAGTTCTAATGGGGTACAAAATGGGAAACAGACATGAAAACCTCAGATGCAAAAGCGGCTAAACGCCATCTTCGTCTAAAATGAGATAACGATGTTGAGTGAATGCTCTTCACGCGTAGTACGCGTAAATCAAACCGTTTTGCTTCGAAAACCGCTCAACGCCACTCTCCGCCTCGTCGGAAAACCCGATTTGTTGGCGAAATCCTTTAAACGCCACTTTCCTTTGGCAGGAAGAAAAGCTACAATGTTCCGAGAACCAATCAGAACGCAAGATCGAATCATGTGACTTTTATTTTCAACATGGCGCCGCGCTGAGGAGCCGGCTTTTTGTAAACAGTGTGGTTGGCGTTTGAAATCAGACTGAGAATTTCAAATCCAAAATGGAGCACCGTGACATGGTCGCAGGTTAATGGGGTGGGATTAGCTCATGATCACCTACAACCCCCCTACCCAACCCCCCTCCCCCAGCTGCTTCTGTGTCCCGTCATCATTTTCAGTGTTTACCGGTTGGATCTTAAGTGATTTTGCACCTCTTTCCATAGCAAATACATATGTTATGTCGGTTTTACTCTGCCTGTGTTTGAATGCTCATGCTTTTCTGTTGCACATGGTTCTGCTGTGTTGTACCGTACGACTGCTGCTGCTGCGCTGTGTGTCTGGTCTAGCGAGTCTTACGGATTTGCCAAGCTTACGAACGCCGACAGGTCAGTTTGCTTCTGCGCTTTGCTGTAGTGTCTTCCTCGCAAAGTGTCTGTATTTGTTTATCCCTGAACTACACCGCAGCGCTTTTAAAAGCATCATTTTACAGTTTTGGGCAAAGCCCTGAGCAAGGCCCTTACCTTAAAGGAGAACTTCAGTCAATTTCATCATTTAGCTTTATTGCTCGGTGTCACAGCGTGCTGTCGGTAGCGACGAAAACGACAAAAATTGGTGCCGCCTACACCGATTTATGCACCTTCTAGTGTTCGCACCTTGGCGACTGCAACGCTAACCACTCGGGGCAGGTTATAAACGTGCTTTTAGTCTCTTAACGTGCTCGAAATGTTACTACAAATGCTAGGCAACTTGAACCCGTTCCTTACGAGACAACACAGTGCATATGTAACTGCAGTAGTTCTGAAAGAACGGTATAAAACAGTGTTTGTTCAGGCGCTCACATACTACCTTTGTTTACTCTCGTTGCTTAAACTGTTCTTTCAGAACGTTGCCTAGCACTTGTAATAACATTTCGAGCACGTTAAGAGACTAAAAGCACGTTTAAAACCTGCCCCGAGTGGTTAGCGTTGCAGTTGCCAGGGTGCGAACACTAGAAGATGCATAAATCGGTGTAGGCAGCACCAATTTTTTCGTTTTTGTTGCTACTGACAGCGCTTTGTGACACCAAACAATAGAGCTAAATGTTGATTTTGACCAAAGTCAAATTTTTAACCCCAAACTTGCTTCTCACAGACTAAGAAATGGACATTGTACAGCCTTAAATATATATATTTCTGTTATATTTTTTGACTATATAAATTGTCTTACAGCAAGCGTTCAAAAAGACCACTTTTCAGCCTGAATAAAATTGGAATAAATCTTAGATCAAATATAAAATTGGTTGCCAGATTCCCAGTTGCAAACGGAACCTGATAATGTCACAGGAGAAAGTGTTTGAATGCTGTGAATAAAAATTCACAGCAGAACGCTCGGTGGAATATCAATCTGGCGTTAATACGTGTGTGAAGACCAGCGCGCCGAAGCGTTTGAACTGCTCAGGTCTAACTATTTTCCCATAAGTGAGACTTAACATTTACATTCATGACATTTCCACTATGCTCTTATTCAGCGTGACTTAAATTTTTGTGGTAATTACTAGGACAGTCTCCCTCCTGGAGCAACTTGGGGTTAAGGGCTTTGCTCAGTCGCCCAACTGTAGCTTTAGACTCTACCGGGGTTCGAATATCCAATCTTAAGATCACCAGCACAGACTTTTAGTCCCTGTTATTTTTAAAATTCTGTAAAACCTTCACTACTGTACGTACTCTTAGTACTTTTTCATGTCTAAGTAAATGTTTTTGTCAACAGGAAAAAGTCCAAATCGACTCCTGTGCTGGATGGCAGTCAAAAACTGGATTCCAGAGGTCTGATTCTAGCCCAACTTCAGACACTCAGTATTCAGTAAAAACTGAACAGTGACGCTAACTGATCCCTACTATGCATCTCTCTCTCTCTCTCTCTCTCTCTCTCAATCTCTCATAAACTAATGGGCTGCAGTGGCCCCTAAGAGGAGAGGCCGGCCATCTCAGGCTGAGCAGGATCGTCGAAAAATCCTGGAGGAGATGAGGAAGAAGACCCAGCTCCTCACAGACAACAGCTGGATCCGCCAGCGCAGCACCTGCACCATCCACAAGGAGCCCATCAACGTGGCGCCGATGAGGAGGTCTGTCCTGTTGTAATGTTATAGGCTAGAGTTGTAGCCTAACAGCCTAAATCGAGACCGAGACAAGGACCAATGCGCGTTTTACACCAATTGTCAAATAAGTGGAACATGCGAAAAGCCTAAGCAACATTAAACATGTTTATTCAATATTTCTCTCTTACATATCTATAATTTTTTGACTTGCATTAGCTTTACGTAGTGTAAAAGTGCTAAAACTGTAGACGTAACTACTAGAAATAGTAAGAACACTGTCTGTTTTACTGGCTTGCAGAGTTTTTATTATTTAGCGACATTCTATGGCTTAGTACTGTGAAGGAAAATAAGGTTAGTGCCAGACAGGAACGCTTCTTTTCCCATTTGGTATCCATCTGGATACAGAATAAAATTACAACCCTACAACACTACTTGTAGTTATGGATCCTAATTGAATGATTTTCCAACGGGATTGCATGGTGGCGCCGAGGGTACCACTGTTACCTCACACCTTCAGCGTCCTGAGGGTCGAAACCAGGTCCCGGCATTAAGTGTGGATAGCTGCTTGTTCTCCCTGTGCTGGTGTGGGTTTCTGCTGGGCCCTTTAGCTTCCTCCTACAGTTCAGAAACCTGCGGCACAGAGAGAAGAGACGGCAGTGGAGCCACAGTAGCACACCTTGTAGTTACTTAATATCGGATGATGGTGAAAAGTGAACACTGATACTGATAAAACGCCAAATGTCGGCCCCCGATAATCAGCCCGGTCAATAATAGGGTGACCCTTAGCGTAAATTGCCTGTAGGTGTGTATTGTGTGCCCTGGGGTGAGTAGGCGCCTGGTTCTGGGATGGACTAAATGTGACCCTAATTAAGAATAATCGGTCTGGAAATTGGGAAAGTAAAATGCACAGTTAGTCTCTGTTTGATTTGGGATGGGCTTTAAAACTGTAAATTTATTTGTGGAGTGCTTTTTTATCTTCCCAAGGTGGAAAAGTGCCAAAACTTTGGTGATCTTGAGAACAGTACAAACATTTACACACAGTTTTGTTCGCTGTCTCGGGTCAGCATTCATTCATTAACTGAACCGCTTAATCCTTATCGGAGTTGCGAAGAACGGAGCCTATCTGGGGGACTAGTCCTGGGGTGCGTTTCCCAAAAGCATAGTTGGTGACTACATTAGCAACTAACATAGTGTATGTTAGATGCTAACATAGTGTGCGTTAGATGCTAACATAGTGTGCGTTAGATGCTAACATAGTGTACGTTATCAACTAATATAGTGGACGTTAGCAACTAACAGTGTATATTAGCAACTAACAGTGTATATTAGCAACTAACATAGTGTACGTTAGCAACTAACATAGTGTACGTTAGCAACTAACATAGTGTACGTTAGCAACTAACATAGTGTACCTTAGCAAGTAACATAGTGTACGTTAGCAACTAACATAGTGTATGTTAGCAACTAACATAGTGTACCTTAGCAAGTAACATAGTGTACATTAGCAACTAACATAGTGTATGTTGGCAACTAACATAGTGTACGTTAGCAACTAACATAGTGTACGTTAGCAACTAACATAGTGTACGTTAGCAACTAACAGTGTATATTAGCAACTAACATAGTGTATGTTAGCAACTAACATAGTGTACGTTAGCAACTAACATAGTCTATGTTAGATGCCAACAGTCTACGTTAGATGCCAACAGTCTACGTTAGATGCCAACAGTCTACGTTAGATGCTAACAGTCTACGTTAGATGCTAACAGTCTACGTTAACAACTAACATAGTGTATGTTAGATGCTAACATGATGTACATTAGCTTTTGGGAAACGCACCCAGCCCAACACGTAGCTTGTGAGTGTTATTTTTCCTGTATCTAAAATTCACCTTGATCTCCTTCACAGATATGAGTCCCTGGACAACCTCCACAGCAACTCGTTGTCCAAAATAATCTCCTCCATGTCCCACCCGGCCAGGCCTCACTCTGCCCTGGGCACCACCACTCCTTACCGGGGCTATTCCGGACGCTGCAGCCTCGGCCCTGGCGCTGCCATCTTCTCCACCGCCTCGAGACACAGCTCCTCGTCCAGACTGGGCTCCGACTCTGAGGAGACGCAGGCCGGCTCGCAGCAGAACAGCAAGTATGAACCAGTTCCGGTCCTGTTTTAGGTTATTCAGTCGGGCATAAAATATGGCCTTAGCAAAGACAGAGTTTTGTGTCCGGGAATGCAAACAACCAGTCACAAAATGCAGCAGCTCAGGAAATGGCGCTGGGCAATAAAAGATGCCACATAACAATGGATAAATGGTTCGTGTTAATGTTTGAGTCCTCGAATGATGTAATTAGTAGAGGTGTAACTATGCATTGAATCGATAATCATAGAGCTCGTAGCATTGATCCAAAATGCAAAGATCACATCACTGAAAAGTATATCAGTCTTGATATTATTTGACACGGAGCTGTTTTATTCTCAGATTTTTCTTCATAAACGCAAATTACAGTTAAAGCTGTCTTTTTCTCTGCCTTTACTTGTCCAACCGAGCAAACTCAGAACCTCATGTACAGTCACACTTCCATTTTTGCCTCTAGTGCGTAGGCGTCCTTACGGTTCCCTCTTTCAGACCGTCGTCCCTTCTGAGTCTTCCCTCTTCAGTGTTGTTCACAGCCAAGTTGGCAAAGAGCTGAGATGAAGTTGGACTCTCTAGAAACCTGATCTGGCAAAATGAGTCTCAGTGACCCAAAATGTAAAGTAGATTTTTTTGATGCCATTAGAAAGATGAGAAAATGAGCCTTAAAATGACATGATAGAACATCAGGTTTGAAGCTTTATGTTGATATCTTTGATAGTGCTTAGGATCCAAAGAATTACCCATTGGTCTAAACACATTAGTTAAGCTTGGCGTTATGTTCTCTGTCTTAATGGACATGAAAACGTTTAACATTACTTGCAGCCTGTGCACTGGTCATCAGCTGCCGTGATGTTATTGCTCCGGATTTGACGTGAAGATCCTGGTGAATTCGCCATAGTTGTCAGTCACTCTCCTCAAAATGTTGATTAATGTATTGCTCCAAAAATAAACTCAAGACATTTGTCTGTCCACTCTATTTTCTTGGGCAACATGTGCATTGTTTTTGCATAAAGCACACCATCGTTGTCGTTCCACCATCCTTGCTCTATCAGAAAACTAGACTAATTCTGTGGGCGGTGAAAAACGGCCGAGATCATTAATAATATTGTGCTATCAGTGTTACGTAGAAGTGATAGACTTTTCTAATTGGCATAATTTCTCTGCTTATTTTTTTTCATTGGCTATTGCAGACAGCGGAGGTAACTGTACGTTTTAACTCATAACGCAAACTCATATAGATCTTTCATAATCCAGAAGTGACAGGTAAAAACGGTTTTCGTAGCATGGCGCTTTTAATAAACACTGAAAATATCAAGTAAAAGACTGTATTGTGAGTAGAACGCTGGTTATTTTAGTTAGTTTTTCTGTTAAAATTTGAGTTTTGTCTAATAAAGTGGAACTGGAACGTTTTAGTGAGTAATGGCATTCCACACAAAAGTCGCAAGCTCCTTGGGCTTGTAAAGTTTTTGATGGGTTTCAACTTAACTTTTACACAAATTATCTTGACTATGAAGCTTATATATAAGATTTAAAAAATCAATATTTTCAGTGCTTTTTTGTTTTATCAGCCTTTATCTCAAAGTTAGAACATGCAACTTCCGACTTATTTCGCCAGATCGGGTCACATATAGCGTCTTCTGGCCATGAAGCACTTCTGTTCACCGTGACATTGCTATAATTGAATCTCCCTGAACAAGACCTTTAACCCCAAGTTGCTCTCAGATAAAACTGTCCCTGTAATTACAGAATGGAAGTCCCTCTGGATAAAAGCATCTGCTAAATTCTGTAAATGTAAATTGTTTTCCAGCTTTTTCTTAACTTTGATAATAAAAAATTGCTGCGTTCCACTTTCCAAGCTCGCAAGTCACTCCAGACACATCCCACAATTTCCAATTTCCACAGGATTTTATCGGGAGGCTGCAATCAAGCATTTTCGACACCTCCTCGTTTTTTTAGCCTCATTTACTGGTCAGTTTTTGTCCCCTTGTTCATCCCGGTGCCCCAACCCCGCCTTGTTTGTCCCTCGTTAGGCCTAACTGTGCTGTCGCCATGTCCCGTAGGCTGGTGAGCGGCCGGCGCTTGTGCTCGCGCTGTGAGCAGCCGCTCAGTAAGGGAGCAGCCATGGTCATCGAGTCTCTGGACCTGTGCTTTCACACCGGTTGCTTTAAGGTGAGCCCGGAGGTCAGCAGCGGATACCCGAGAACGCCTGCACCCGGGCCGGACGAACGTTCACCTGAAACCTCTAGAACAGGAACCTGCGCTTCACCTAATACTAACTGAAGTTCCCCTTTCCTCTGGTTCAGGCATCAGATCACATGCTGCTGTGTGGGGCAAGAGAGTGTTTGTGTAGTGTTTGACTTGACTTTGAGGGTAAAGCAGGGCTGGGCGATTAATTGAAAATTTATCAGAACTGGCATTACGGACCATCAACATTAATACTGTACATATGTTACAATAAATCCCAGTGAAATTTTAAATGGTTAAAAAACAAAAAAATATTCTCCTCTGCCACATTTTAGACCTCTGAATGTGTGTCTGGAGCAGGGCAATTAATCAAACCGATATTTCCAGAGCTCAAATCTCCGTAGTCTTGCTATTAATCATTTTTAAAAATCTGTTAATACTGTAAAGACTTTTAAAATGGTAAAAATAAACCTTTTTCTAACATTCTAATGTGGCTATGATCTAAAATACCACATTATGCCTCAAATTAGGGCTGGGCAATATGGCCTAAAACCAATATCAATATTTTTCATCTCTATCGCGATACACAATATATAGTGAAAGTGGGTGATTATTTGTCACTGTGAACACACCGCAGCACAGCACACAGTGCATCACAACGAAATGTGACCTCTGCATTTAACGCATCCGTGATGGAGCAATGGGCAGCTAACAAGGGCAGCGCTCGGGGAGCGGTTCTTGGGGACGGTAACCTTGCTCATAAGTACCTCAGTGGTAACTTTACCGGCCCTGGATTCGAACCTGCGACCTTCAGATCACGGGGCGAACGCCCTACCGTTACGCCGCCAGTTGCACCAACAATATCTGGATATATTGTCTCTTTCTGGGACAGAACTACATTTCCCACAATCCACTACGCCGTCACAATAATGCGATGGATGAGCATCCGGAATAATGTATTATAACTTTATTGTACTACAGTATTAACTGCATTGTGAGTAGAACGCTGGTTGTTATTTATCATCTGAGATGTGGGTTTTGTCTGTAATAAAGGGGAAGATTTGAGCGAACTTGAGCGTTTTTGTTAGTGAGCGTGTTCCATATCGCAAAGAATCTCATTTATGCTCTGTTATTCTGTGTTTGTGCACAGCAGGAGCATGACCGATCGCGTAAATATTGCAGCTCCGGTATGTAGATAAATGCTAAGCACCGCCCCAGTCCGACAGCTGATTCGCCGATGCCACCGTCAGAACTCCGTTAATACTGTCTGTGTGTGAGAATAAATAACAGTGAATTTTAAAATGGTTAAAATAATGCTTACTGTATGTACTCAGAAAGAGAGAATATATCGTGATGTATATCGTATATCGCGATTATAGCTTAAAAATATTGCGATATTATTTGTAGGCCAATTCGCTCAGCCCTAACACTGAATGGTTATGATTAATAATGCCATATTATGCCTCAAAGTGTATGTGTGTAGGACTGAGCAATTAATCAAAACCGTTAACCCAAACCTCTAATCGATGTAATCTTGCCCTGATTCTTTGAAATTCTGTTAATACTGTAAATATGGGAGAATAAATAAGTACATTTTTTATTTCAGTGAAATTTATGAATATGATGCCACATATTATTAAGCCTCAAAATACGTTTCTATGGCTGTCCAAATGACTATGATGCAAAACGCCGTATGGTACGTCTCAAAGAATGAATCGATAATACTGTTAATACAGTGAAATTTAACGTAATTAAGGCTCAATCAACTAGTAACTATAATCGCCCAGCCCTACCTTCAACGTTTAATATTCTCTTTTCCCAAAATAAACTTTCTATATATATTTTTTTATATTATTATTTATTCTCATATTAAATATTTCTGTTAATTTTCAGACTTTTACCACTCAGGTGAAATTGTTAATGGATTTATGGATCTTTACTTTGCTTTTTAACCCCAGGACGCAGCAAGTGCTCTGGTGTAAACTTCCCACTTTTCCCCCTCCAGTTTTTTGTGGCTCACGTTTTCGTTTCTTTTTTTTTTTTTTTCCAGTTACAGATCATGCCGCCAGTCACACGGCTTCATTTCCATGTGTTTCTGCCTCTTTTCCTCAGAGACTTTAACTGTGCACATTGTAGATTGGTTTCTGTCTCTCCTTTTGGGATGTAGGTGTTTTTCCGCTTGCGAACCGGCAGGTAGAATTGCAGGTTTATCTTCCTTGCAGCTTTGATCCTGCATTGGGCTTGGACACGGTCGCACAGCTCACGAAATATAATTTGCCTCTGGCCTATGTACGGAACTTGGTGGAGGGTCTAATCGACCTGATCTCTGGTCAACGTTATGTGCTTCGCTTATGGATTCTAAGGGGTATAAATTCTTCCTGACTGACTCTGGATCAGTAAAGCTCTTTTTTTGCATTGGTGCGGATTTAAAGAGATCGTTTTGATTGACCTGCAGTAGGGCTGCAACTAAGTCGAATAGTCTACAATAATCATGGCTAATGGAAACGAAGCGCCGGCCACTTTTCTTCGAGTAATGAGGTGATGAAGTAAACGTCTGATTAGAAAATTTTTTGGTAACTATTTTAATAGATTTTGATCGATTAGTTGTTGCAGCTCTGACCAGCAGTAACCTCTTAATCTGATCCAAAGTCAGCATTTAACTCTCGCACCACCACTGCAAACGTTTCTGTATCTCACCAGTCATTTTTCCCCCCCATCCTTTAGTGTGTCCGCTGCAGAAGTGACCTCGGGAGGGGCGCCGAGTCCGGAGCTCAGGTCCGGGTCCGACACGGACAGCTCTTCTGTGACCCCTGCTACAGCAGAGTCCGAGGTGAGGCTCCCCTTTCGCTCTGTATTGACTAGGGATGCAGTCAGTCAGTCATTGTCTGCACCACTTAATCCCAACTGGGGTCGCGGGGGAACCGGAGCCTATCCCGGGAACTTGCGGGCACAGGCGGGGAACAACCCTGGGCAGGCGCCAACTCACCGCAGACTAGGGCTGGAATTAATGGCTATTTTTAAATGTAATTAATATTCAGTTGATTTATGTCAATTAGTTGATAACTGATGGTTTTGCGTGCTCGCAAGATGTGTACGCGTGCTCGCAAGATGTTTACGCGTGCTCGCAAGATGTTTTTGCATTTTCACAAGATGTTTACATGTGCTCATAAGATGTTTACGCATTCTCACAAGAGGTTTTTGCCTTCTCGCAAGATGTTTTCGCATTCTTGCAAGAGGTTTACGTGCTCACAAGATGTTTGCGCGTTTTCGCAAGAGGTTTTCACGCTCTCTCGTTCTAATTAACGTTGTTCAGCCTCAAAATTATTGTTTCTCGCCTGTCTAATGGTCTTTCCAAAAACTCTTAAGCAAACAAACAGCAAGCAGTAGAAAAACGTTAACGCCTCAACAGTGCCAAAGACAATGTTCACGGTATTGCCGCTTATATTCACTCATGGTGAACTTGCTTTCAGTCTCACAGTTGAATGGTCATGTATGTAGTTTAACACCAGTGAGGAGTAGAAAATTGTCTTGTTTTAAGTGATTCTGCTTCAGTAAAGTGGATGATGTCAGCAGACAGTCTCTATATAATTTTCTAATGAGCCAAACTCCTGTTTCACTTCAAAGAAAATTGCAAAATATGCAAAGCAGTGAGTTTGGAGTTTGAAATCCCTCTGCCTCCCCGTTTTTTTTTTTTAAACTCCTTGATTTAGAAGCTGCTACAGTCAGCATTGCCAGTAGGCCCCATTTGACACATGACAGTGAAGTGCTGCTGTAGCATAACGGTTTAGCACAAGCAAAATAAACGAGATGTGAAATCATCCGACTCATTTGTCACTTTGGTGCAGTATGTGTGGTACGCCTTGTTTTTATTCTGACTACACTAAGCCGTCTTGAGATGAAGGAACTGTACTGTACTACTTTTTCACTTCTACTTCCTGCTCTTAACAAAGCCTCTATCACACCCAAAGCTTCCTTCTCATCAAAAGTGTGACTGTTCAGCTCTTCACTGAGCTCAACTACTTCACGTAACTGCCTTAAAAATGTTATAGACACTTAGCTATAAGTATAGGAATAAACTCAGAACCCCCAAAACTTGGAGGTCTCATATATTGCAGATGGAGTTTCTGGTATTTAACACTCAAATCCTGCTCTTGGATCATCTTAAGAGTATGAGTTTAATTGAATATTTGTATGCGATCCTTGAAAGCTACAGATCCTTATTAAATTGATTATTTCCCCAATCTCCTGAAGGCTATGGAGCTCCTAAAGGGATAAGTGAGGGGGAAACTAAATATAGTGTTTTCATGTGTTCACAAGATGTTTTCGTGTACTTACAACATTTTCATGTTCTCACAACATGTCTGTTTGCTCGCAAGATATTTTCACGTTCTCACAAGTTGTTTTTGTGTGCTCGTAAGATCTTGCAAGTTATTTTCGCATTCTCACAAGTTGGTTGCTTGCTTGCAAGATATTTGGCCGTGTCCGCGTGCTCGCGAGGCATTTACGCGTGCTCACGTTTTCGTGTACTTGCAAGATGTTTACATATGCTCCCAAGATGTTTAGTCATGCTTGCATAGACGTTTACGCACACTTGCAAGACGTTTACGCACACTCGCAGGACATTTTACGTTTAGACCGGTTATATGTAAAGTGCTTTGTGGCAATGACTGTTGTTAAGAGCGCTATATAAATAAAATTGAATTGAATTGAAGTTTTAGCGCGCTCACGGGATGCGCGCATTCGCAAGACATTTACGAGCATTTGCAAGATGTTTTAGCGCGCCCGCAAGATGTTTTAGCGCGCCCGCAGGGGGTTTTAACGCACTCGCAGGACGTTTACGCGCATTCGCAAGACATTTACGAGCATTTGCAAGACGTTTTAGCACGCCCGCAAGATGTTTTAGCGCGCCCGCAGGGGGTTTTAACGCCCTCGCAGGACGTTTACGCGCATTCGCAAGACATTTACACGCGCCCGCAAGATGTTTACGCATACTCACAAGACATTTTTTCGTGGTTGTGAAATGTCTTGCACACTTTTTTTCCCCCCTCTTGAGTCATTAAGGGCTCCAAAGAGAACAGAATATGTATGAGAAGGAAAGAATGCAAGAACCACAGAATGTGTCCCAAAGAAGAGTTATGAAATATAATTGCACTTTGAGAAAACATGGTGACGAACATTATTTTTAAATAACATTTGACAGAGTTAATAATGACTTGTTTCTTTTCTTTTTCAAATATTATTGCGAATACTGGAACTGTCTGTCTTTCTCTTCTCAGTCCGCCCCGGCATCCCCAAGTGAGTTTTACTCTTTACAGCAGATTCTGGAACAGCCTCCACCTGAAAATGTTTCTGACCTGGTCTTTGCGAGCTCTGCCTAGTCACGACCCACCGACAACCCACTGCCTATTTTTATTTTAACTGTCACTTAAAAATGAATATTAATGTCTGTCCATGTTTGGCTACATCCTACTCTCTACAGACTCTGTTTGAATTTAGATTGTGTAATTCTTCAGTTTTTCATTGTTAATTTTTGTTTAATAAATTCATAGTAATTTGCTTTTCCTTAATTGCAATGATTTCAACTAATTGCTTTGATATGATCATTAAAATAATGCTAATGGAAAGTGTTTAACATTATAAAGTTTATATTTTTGATCTCGCTTCTCTCACAGATTAATATATAGATATATTTAAGCACACGTCTGCACTTTTCTTTGCCTTTAAATGCACAGAGTTTAATGATGCCTGGGGAATAGTAGAGGGTCTACAAACTTGTACATTAACATGCATTTTATTTAAGTTGTTAACATTTCCCGCTGTCAATCTTCAACATTAAATGTCTTCTGAGATCCACCAGGTGGCGGCGTCTGGTCTGTTTTTTCCAGTTCCTGCAGCCAATGTGTTTTATGTTGGGTTAGTGTTGGGTCAGCGCTATTTTGAAAGAATTTGGTTGGGGTTTGTATGGAAGAAACTGATCCTAAATCTCCTTTGAACAGCAGAAATGTGCATGTTGCATCTGTAAAGCCCTGTCATTATGACCCGTCTGTGAATGGTAGTTAGGTTTCACCGATGTAAAAATACTCAGGAATGTCGTGATTGTAGACGTGCGGCCGTCATTATGCCGTTTTTCTACAACGACGACCAGACATTCAGTTTGGGATTGTTTAAGAATGCTATTTTCTAATGAATTCGCCTCATCTTTTGCCATTCTCGACATACAGGTTAATTGGGATTAGAATTGTCTGTATGGCGTCGGCATCAGTAAACACACTGAGAGTATGACCGTTTTGTTTCAGCCTTTATCATGTCTTATTTCCACATTTGAGTTATTAAACTGGCAGCGATACAGCACACGTTTAATCTTTGTTTGGTCAGAGAAGGAGGCTCTGTTTAACTTTTACAGGTCAGTTCTGCCTCATTCTGCCATATGTCGGTCGAACCCGCTGAAATGTTCAGCTCTGTTTGGAGCTCTATACAGCAGACTGGTCAGTGTATATCCTGCGTATGGTGTGTGTGTGTGTGTGTTTGCGGTGACTGTAGCAATGACACTTCACTTGCATCTTCTTTTTCCACTCTGGTTTCTGTCTGGGGAAGCTGCTTTTTTCTTAGATCCTTAGTCTTGCTTCTTCCCAGTTCCTGTCCTTAAAAGGTTCTGAAAGGAACTGGCCAAGATTAAGGTGAAGCGACTAATGCTATTTTTTGTTCTTCTAGAGAAACAAAGGTCTGACGTGTTTACACGGGTCATGGTTTGTCTTCTGTTTTTCTTCTCTTTTTCAACCCCGTTTATGTAATGGTGTTTTTGGCTTTGCATGTTTCCCCCGGAATTGTCCTCATGTCCCAAATGTAGAGTTGTAGTCAAGACCATCTAAACCGAAACCAAGTCCTGACAAAGACCAGAGTGTGTCCAGACCGAGACAAGACCAAGACTCTGAAGGACCGAGACAAGACAAAGACTGAGAAGGACCGAGACAAGACCAAGACTCTGAAAGACCGAGACAAGACCAAGACTCTGAAGGACAGAGACAAGACCAAGTCTCTGAAGGACTGAGACCGAGACAAGATCAAGTCTCTGAAGGGCCGAGACCGAAACAAGACCAAGACTCTGAAGGACCGAGACTGAGACAACACCAAGTCTCTGAAGGACCGAGACCGAGACGAGACCAAGTCTCTGAAGGACCGAGACCGAGACTAGACCAAGCCTCTGAAGGGCCGAGGCCGAAACAAGACCAAAACTCTGAAGGGCCGAAACAAGACCAGAACTCTGAAGGGCCGAGACAAGACCAAGACTTTGAAGGTCCAAGACCAGGTAATCACGGTTCACAGTAACATCATTGGTTGCACTTGAAGTGAGAAGTTATCCAATCAGCTCATTAATAGCAACACTCTCAGTGTTGTGGTCTTGGCTGGTCTCGAAATAAAATCCTGAGTTCTCTTTGTCCGAGTCCAGGACGAGACCATGTACAAATACACCCGATCCCGAGGCAAGACCTAGACCTTCAAAAACTGGTCTCGAGTACACCACCACTACCCAAATGTCCCATTTATTTGCTGGTGTTTATTTCCGTAGATGTACTGAAGTCTGACACGTGTCCTCAGAAATGGGCGCAGTCTCCACGAATGAATGTTTGTAATAAATCACATGACATCTGTGTGCGTAAGCCTGTCAATAAGGTAAATGACTTGTCCTTCATTTTATGAATTTGGCCTTTGGTCTTAGCAAACATGGAGAAGATGGGGGTGTAGTTAAAGAACATTGCCCACTTACACTAAAACACACACACACACCTAAAAGCTGGGTGAAACAGACCATATCTAACACACACACAATAATATAAATTGACATAATATTTTCTGACTCAAAGTTTTCATTAAAAGCCTATAGTTTTGAAACTAGAGATGCATGTCTACAAGAAAACGCCAGTGTGATCGCTCAAGTATTGACATGAAAACTGCTTGAGTAAAAAGACTAAAGTGGTTTGAAGTGAATGAGGAAAGAACGAGGGATGGAAAAAGACAAGTGTTGGTCGAAACAGATTGAGATGTGTGTTCAGTGAGGTGATCTTCGGTGGCACAAGAACCGTGTTGACTCGTGCGAAGACAGACGAAGGAAAGCTTTCGAGTCTCAAATCCCATGTATTATTAAGGGGAGAAAACGAATGGGTTCCTATGGGGGGGAAAAGAAACGACAGAAAACAGGATGAAAAAGACGAGTGCGGAACATGACTGTTACAGATATGCAAAGGAGCTCATGGGCCCTCGAGTAACGTCAAATTTGGTGGCTTTGTGAAGAAGCGTTGAAATTTGAGCTCCATGTTAGTCTACAGGGGAAAAAATAGGCCGACAACAGACAAATCTCGCAAACGAGTGTAAGTGTCAAAAACTTGTACGCATTTTAGAGCAGGAAAAAGGTTTCTAAGACAACATGAGTAAATCTCATTCCTACCATAAATCACTGGTTAGTAGGGGTGTAAATTGCAAGTTTCATCACAAAAAATTATATCGATTCAATAGACACTGATTTGACGTCCGGCGAAACCATGCTACGATGCGATTTTAATTCGATTCAATTCAGAAGCCAACGGCTGATATCAGACTATCATGTGCTGATTTAACACCGTTTTTAAAAAATATTATTTGACATTTTTATTCCTGTATTCAACCAGACATTTAAATGAAAAACTTTTCTCTTAATAAAAATTAACCTGTTCAGTAGCGTCGCAGGATGTATGATGTCTGATTAATGATTTCATTGTGGTTTGCTGTTATGTGCTTGTTGATGTATCGTTGTAAAAAGTGCTGGGTGAAAAAACGATCTCGATTTATTATTTTTTTTTATAGAGAAAAATGTTGTTTGCCCAATATGCCACAACACGTTTAGATAGACAAGCTCTTTGGTCTATTGCGTAGCAAGTAGGCTTGGCAGAATGCAAGCACAACAGCCAATCACAACCAACGATGCAAATTTGCCCATTGCGCTTGAAGAAGCCACGTGGTAAATGTTAGCAAAGTGGTTGTGTGTGTAAGAAAAGATGTCGGGCAACCAGAGTGAAGGAGGGGATGAAAATGCAGGGTTTTCTGCAGTGGTTCATAGTTAAGGCGTCAAGTGCCTCCTGCAATAAATAAAATAAAAATAATTATCCAATTATCCACTGCCAATTATCGAAATCGATCAAGATGACAAAAATATTGTGGTATTTTTTGTTCATTTCGCCCAGCTCTAGTTGTAAATCGTTGTATTGTTACATCCCTGCTGGTTACCAAGACCAATCCTAAAACTTCATGAAACAGGCCTTGTCTTATCTCTGACCAATGATAATTCAATTTGATCCATAAATGTTTTGCTTCTTTGAGTCCCACATGATACTTTATCTGGAAAAATTGGATCCAAGTGATTTTAATTTCCCCTGTCGTAGAAATGTTTGTGCATCTCACTTCTGTCCTCACCTTCCCTCTGCTCTTATCCTCCTCGTTTAATCACATACTTATCTCAGACTCTTCCCACTTGTACAGTCTGTTGTTTTTAATCCCCCTTCGGGTAATTTGATGCACATGCCCTTTCTTAAGAGCGCAGGAGGAGTTTTCCATCAGAATAACGTTAAGGTCACATTTTTATTTATGGAACCTCGTTCTCCGTCCCTCCTAGCTGGAATCCGGGCCGTTTGGTCCGGTCTCTGCAGTTTGCTACTCGGCAGAAAGCGCGTGCGTGACTGTGGTTATGGCTTGAGAAAACGAGCTATAAGACGTTGCAGTGCCATGGGGAAATGTAAACCCATATTGCGCCGTTTTAGAGTAGCTTTCAGATAGAATCTCCACCATGGGAACCACAGCTGTTGACAACATGGGCTTGTTATGGACTCAAATAGTTCTCTTGAGCGAATGAAATGTTTAGTCTTATTCATCCAGGGAGTTCCCCTTTCCCCGAACCCAGATGCCCACGAACTGACTAAAAATATTCCTGGGAGTATTTCTGAAGCTCAGTGTAAATTATAAGTACATTACAATGTCAAAACATGTCCTAGTACGCTGAGGGAACTCCCCTGGGAGCGCTGGGATCTCACTGCTGGAAGGCATAGCGCGGAACCTCTAGTCTCTGACCAGGTCTGATCTTTTACTGGACAAAGTATTAGGAAATAATATGGGCAGTTGGTAGCGTAACGGTTAGTTTGTTTGTTTGTTGTTCTTTATTGACACTGTACAAAGAATAATAAAAAAGTAATAATGAAACTTTGCACATCAATGTCAAAAGGATAACACAAAAAAGCTCAAAGAACTTATTTCCATTGTAGTCCTTAGGGAGTTGGCCCCGTGATCGGATGGTCGCCAGTTTGAATTCCGGACTGGTAAAAGTGCCACTGAGGTACTCGTGAGCAAGATACCGTCCCCAAGCCCTGCTCCCTGGTCGGCTGCCCACTGCTCCCACTGCTCCTTCACGAACGCATGAAATGCAGAGGTCACATTTCATTGTGGTGCCCTGTGTGCTGTACTGTGGTGTGTTCACAATGACACTCACTCACTTGTACTAATAATGTTAGCCAGTGGTGAAGAATAATGACATAATTATTAGGGATGCACCGATCCGATATGTGGATGGGATAGCTGTCCGATGACGACTAAAATAGCTGAAACGGGTATCGGTGGCATTGGTCCAATCTATGGAACCGATCTGGGGTGCGTTTCCCAAAAGTATAGTTGCGACCTACGTTAGCAACTAACATATCGTTGCTAACATAGTGAGCAATACGTTACTGACTGACATTGTGTACATTAGCAACTAACATATTGTTGCTAACATAGTGAGCAGTACGTTACTGACTGACATTGTGTACATTAGCAACTAACATATTGTTGCTAACATAGTCAGCAATACGTTACCGACAAACATAGTGTTCATTAGCGACAAACATAGTGTTCATTAGTGACAATCATAGTGTTGCTAACATAGTGAGCAATACGTTATCGTCTAACATAGTGTAGATTAGCTAACATAGTGTACATTAGTGACGAACATAGTGTACATTAGCGACGAACATAGTGTACATTAGCGTCGAACATAGTGTACGTTAGCGACGAACATAGTGTTCATTAGCAACAAACATGGTGTTCATTAGCGACAATCATAGTGTTGCTAATATAGTGAGCAATACGTTACCAACTAACATAGTGTAGATTAGCTAACATAGTGTACATTAGCGTCGAACATAGTGTTCATTAGCGACAAACATAGTGTTCATTAGCGACAATCATAGTGTTGCTAATATAGTGAGCAATACGTTACCAACTAACATAGTGTAGATTAGCTAACATAGTGTTCATTAGTGACGAACATAGTGTTCATCAGTGACGAACATAGTGTACACTAGCGATGAACATAGTGTACGTTAGCGACGAACATAGTGTTCATTAGCGACAAACATAGTGTTCATTAGCGACAATCATAGTGTTGCTAACATAGTAAGCAATACGTTACCAACTAACATAGTGTAGATTAGCTAACATAGTGTTCATTAGTGACAAACATGGTGTACATTAGTGACGAACATAGTGTTCATCAGTGACGAACATAGTGTACACTAGCAACGACTTCTCTTTATAAGGACTCAGTGCTTTCACTTTACTATGGATTTCAAATTTACCAGTTCCAGATAAATACTTTTGAAGTTTTGTGAAAGTTTCAATTTTTTATTTTACATTGGCTCATTTAGTTTGTCTCTTTAGGGCATTTTAAAGCATTTAAAGGAAATTGAACACCCACAAAACACTCAGAAGTGTTTTTAAAATGTTCCTCAAAGATAAATTAATGGCTCGCAATAAAATAAACATTCAAGCTTTCACAAAACTGATAACAACTGTCATGACCAGAAATCGTCAAATCGTCAAATCATCAAAACGTCAAAACGTGAGTCATGAATTTGATCAAAAATGTAACAATAAAATGCTCCTATAACTATCGAGGATAGAAGAGAGTTTGAAATGATTTACAAGCTTGGTTTTGCCTGTTACAGACAGAGAGCGTTCATGTCTGCTTCGGGAAGCGTGACAGAGGAGACAAAACCAATAATAGCAGCCATTTCTCTCAGCACCTACTCTCCCACTGCCTCAGCTTTGACAAGCCTTCATCGGACCGACCAATTACTGTCGCCACTGTCTTGTCTTTGTGTGTGTGTGTGTGTGTGTGTGTGTGTTTTAACCCAACAATGAGGGGACCAAAAGAACTCTGAGCATTTTATTTTCAATGTGTGCAACATACAAGAACATGAAGTACAAGACAGCCTTGTAAACAAGGCAGCTGAAAGGCAGTGCTTAAGCATCATTATACAATATAAACAAAGACAACACAGAAGAACAGCAGACACCCGATTCACAGGAAACACGCTGCCAAAAACGTCTTTAGACAAATCAGTTTACATAAGCATCATGTGGACAAGACTGTGGAGACAGTACTTAGAGCATTAAACGTGTAGATTTTACACAACAAAGCCAAAGCCTGAAGCATTATAAAAGCACAATTGTGTTAAACGAATGCTTGAAAATAGACATTTAGGGACAAGCGAAATGGCTCACTAGCGATTTTAAAAGCTAAGTTGTGTATAGTTATGTATTTAGTTAAATATAATTACTCTTATTACATATAATACGTTTACATAACTGCAGTGTGCTGTGGAGACAGTACAAAGAGAAATGTGCAGATTATTCACAACAGCGCAATTGCCTGAAGCAAAATAAAAACAAATCTAGATGGATGCATAGATAGACGGATAGATAAATACATATATGGATGGATGAATAGGTGGATAGATGATGGATAGATGGAGAGATGGATGAATAGGTGGATAGATGAATGAATTGGTGGATGGATGGAGAGATAGATGGATGGATAAATACACGGATAGATAGATGTATAGATAGATGGATGGATAGGTAGATGGATGGACAGATAGATGAATGGATAGATACATGGATGAATAGTTGGGTAAATGGATGGAGAGATGGATGGACAGATCGATTTATAGATGGATTGATAGATAGATGGATGGATGGATGGATGAATACATTGATAGATGGAGAGATGGATGGATGGATAGATAGATGGATAATTAGATGGATGAGTACAGTAGGTCGATAGATGGATTTATAGAGAGATGGATGCAGATACAGATTAGATAGAAGGCACACAGTGTGACCGCTCCTTTTGACCCATCCGTGAAGGAGCAGTGGACAGCTGCCATGGACAGCACCCGGGTTAACAGTGCTTGAGGACGCTACCTTGCTCATGAGTTACCTCAGTGGTACCTTTACTGGTCTGGGACTCAAACCGATGACCTTCCGTTCACGAGACGAGCTCCCTAACAGTTACGCTACCAACACCACCAACAGTTGTAAAACTAAGTGCCTAAAACTAATATGGTTTTGACCCTCTGAGGCCTGAAGTTCACGAAAACCTCAAACAGTTGAAGGAGTTTAAATAGCTACCAGCAGATCCAAGTTCTCGCGGTTCCAAATTTCCATTTCAGTGTATCTAACCCTTCCTTATCTGTCATATCGATTTTTCCCAAATGGGGATGCAGTTGGGAACTAGTGAGAACTGGTCCTCATTTCTCGGAAGTGGAAGTCAGGTCACAACACTGCAGCCACGGCACGCACACACACACACCACGTTTACTACACAAAGCAATAATGGTGAAGTACTTGTTGCTTTTCTCTTTTTTGCTGATGCTGATTCAAGTTTTGAAGATATATTTAAATATCCAAAGTCAGCTCATACTATGTTTTTTCACAGTCCACATTGACAACAATTATGTTTTTTAAGCTCTGATGATCAGCAAATCCAGCAACTTAGATTTATCTTCATGTCTTTATACACCTTGTTGGGCAGTCGGTAGTGTAACGGTGGATCGGAAAGTCATTGGTTTGAATCCCGGACTTATAAAGGTACCACTGAGATACCGTCCCTAAGCACAGATCCACGGGTGCTGCCCGTCAGCTGCCCACAGCTCTTTCGAGGATTGCTAAAAGAGCAGTAATTTTTTTAGCAGCCCACACAGCTGTAGACAGCTATTATCGTTAAGTTGGCTTGCTTACTCCCCCACCTCTCATAACATCATGGGTTCTTGCTTCCAGACCAGCTTTATTTACTTTCGGTGCTGGTTTGGAGCTGATTTTGCAGCACCGGTACCCCTTTTTTTCAGTGGAAACACATGGCAGTTCTGAAAGAGAAACTGGCACCAGTGCAGTGGAAAAGCGCTATGAGAACTTCTGCGTATTCCCTCGTTTGAAGGTAGCAGATTGCTCCGTCGGTGTTGAGTTGGGTCGTTCTTTTTATTCTCTCAACAGTTGGTCAGTTAATTATTAATCTCAGAAAGAATCTCTCTCATTTCCACAGAAAGACATTTAACACTGTTCCCTTTGAACACAACTCTGCTTTGCATGCTCTTTTATGCAGATCAGGTAAGCTAAATGTCAATGAGGACATTTTTGACCGAAATGATTTGAATGCACGGCGAATCATCAAGGCTTATACGCTTTTATTCGGGTCTGAAAAAAAAAATAGTGCTCGTATGCATAATTCAGCGGAACATTCGTACTATTGTTGGCCCAAAGAATTGTCGAGTTGACCTTTAAATCTAAGAAACCATACGCTCATAAATTAGCGAGGGAATATGAGTCTGTGTCCTTGTGTGAAGAATAGTGAGGTAATATTTGCAAATGAAACCTGTTCTGTTTGATTTCCTTTGTCATTTATTGCTCTTTGTTTATGGGTTTTATGAGGTTGGCTTGTCACAGACTGGCAGCAGCGTTAGCGTAGCTGTGAGGAGGTTGCAAGGCTCTAAAGTGAAGTTATGAGATCCTGAGAGGTAGAGAAAGACTGGAAGAAGAAGTCAAGTCATTACTTGTTACATTTTGCACCTTTGTGTGCAGTGACAAAAAAAAATACACCACCCTTTTGGGAACTGATTCTGAAAGTGTGATATCACCACCTGCAGGCTTTTATGTAAGTGACAGAGCAAATTCCAAAAACTTGAACTTGCCCAAACGACCAATTTTCTCTGTTCCACAATCTGATTCTAGTCATTTTTGGAGAATTCGTAATATTTTCCGCGTTAGGAAAATCCACAGGGGCGTACAAATCTTGGGTGAATGAACTGAACTGAACGCTGTACGCGTTTTTGAGCCTTTACTATCTATATGGTTTGGGGAGCGCTAACCTGCTCGTGTGAGCGATTCAGATACAGCTGTATGTTTCCAGCTGTTGAGAAAGTTAACAGGAGGATTCACTCATGATTGTGCTTCGAGGAGCGCTAACCTGCTCGTGTGAGCGATTCAGATACGACTGTATGTTTCCGGTTCTAGAGGAAGTTAACCAGCGGATTCACTCATGACTATACGTGTTTCGAGGAGCGCTAACTTCCTCGTGTGAGCGATTCAGATACAGCTGTATGTTTCCGGCTGTTGAGGAAGTTAACAGGAGGATTCACCCATGACTGTGCTTTGAGGAGCGCTAACCTGCTCGTGTGAGAGATTCAGATACAGCTGTATGTTTCCAGTTCTAGAGGAAGTTAACCAGCAGATTCACTCATGTTTATACGTGCTTCAAGGAGCGCTAACCTGCTTGTGTGTGAGAGATTCAGATACGGCTGTATGTTTCCGGTTCTAGAGGAAGTTATTCACTCATGAATGTCAGTGCTTTGCGCTGCGCTACTGATTTAACTGACATGAGTCCCGTAGTCTACAAAGAGGATCCCTCATTTGAGTGTGGTTGTGCAAACCAACTGTAACCCCAGCAGCAGGGGTTTATGTTTTAGTCATGGTGTAGTTAGGACTCGATGGATTCGGGTTAATGCAGACCTCAGATTCGTGACTCGTGAGTTATTTAAAGTGCCCCTATTATGCTTTTTCAAATATGATCTTTCATGCAGCGTGTCATGTAGCTGTATGTGAACATAAACTATCTGCGAAGTTGTGACGCCGACAGTGCAAGATAAATGAAGTTTTTGTCTATCAAAAAAAAGAGTCGGCTCACATTCGCCTAAACGAGTCGTCAGCAATTCGAATTTTTTCCTGTTACGGCCACACGTCACAAAGTAACATATTTGAATAATGTCCGCCCACGTTCTACGTCGCGAACAACTTGCCCGCTCACGAACACTTAACACTGAGAAACGTCCTGCTCCAGTCGTGCTTGCGAAACAGTGTCTTGTCGATGTGCCACTTCAACCGTTTCATCGTCAGACTCCGGCTCGAACTGATAGGGTAAAATCGAGGCCATCTTTTCTATGTATTGACAGGTCTCCAGAGCTATCGTTCAGTTATGGCAATGGGCGTTTCGTTTTCCGACACACGCTGTAGCGGTAGACCAATCATAAAGGACTGCGCCATCTGACCAATCACAGCAGTGAGGGCTCACGGAGAGGAGAGGTTTAGACAGACTGATTCTTCCAACTGCTTCACACGAGTCGTTTACGAATCATTTAGAAATGGGGTAAAATTAAATCTATTTTTGGAGAAAACTAAAGTGTTTTTTGACCTTGCATACATGTAAACCTGTTTTAAGAGACTCATAAAACAATATTAGCAACCTTTAAAATGGCATAATAGGGGCACTTTAATGGATCCAGGTGAGTCATGAATCGCCCGGCTCTATATGAGACACATTCGGTCCTCCAGAACGTCAACCGAACGGCATGGTAACGCAATAGCGACGTTTTCTTTGCGTCCGTCGGGATTTTGGCACAAACCGACGGCAGGAAAACGTTGTGATGCAGCCTCCGAACGCGCAGTCGACCCAATGCAGGTCATAAACACCCGCTCTGGTTCGCTCCAATGAGCCGGAAAGCAGTCGGCATTCAGCCTGCGCTCACCTGACGCCACGAACATTAATTTTCTTTGTGAGGAATCTTTACAGAAAGGAGGGGAAAAAACCATATAATATTGGTTATTGTATGACTGTATGAATCACTTTAAAAATATATGAAATGGCTTTTATCAGCTTGCCCTTAAATCCTCCCTCTTGCCCCACTCAGCTTGACGAATGGAGAAGTCGAAGGTTTTCTGCAACCATTAATACGGACAAGTGCTGTGTTTATATCCCGAGGGTCACGGCGGCGATCTGTCAAAGTCGGAAATGTTTTATTGCGTAATAACTCTCTGCATAATGAAAACATTTTCCAGTATTAATGTCCACTCTGCTCGGGGTGTAGGACCAGGCCGTGTTCTCCGGCTCCGTTACAGTGCCTGTTGCACTCACATGAATTAAACATTTTTGCGTTTTTGCATTTGTGAAAGGTTTTTGAACTGCACTGCTCGATTCCTGGCTAAAACCAGAGTCGTGATAAAGAGTCGCGATTATGACTCACTGCTAAGAATGAAACGCGACAAACTTTCTTATCCTTTCTCCTTTTCATCCCTTTTCCTCCTCTTTCTTTACTTTGGTCTGTTTTCCTCTCTTTCATTACACACACTCTCTCTCTCTCTCTCGTCCTTTCATGCTTATTGACATTATGAATCGAACTTATTTAGTCTCAGGACTAAAGAGGTGTTCACTCAATAATCTTTCTTTCTTTCTTTCTTTTCTGTCTTTCTCATTTTTAATATTTACACTTTTTACATTATTAACATCTCTCTCTCTCTCTCTCTCTCTCTCTCTCTCTCTCTCTCCCTTTCATTCTTATTGACATTTATTTATTGAACTTTCTTTCTTTTTGTCCTTTTTTTCTTTCTTGTTCCTTTCTATTTTATTATTAATTTCATACACTATTAACATTCTCTCTCTCTCTCTCTTTCAAGTCTCAGGACTAAAGAGGTGTTCACCAATAATCTTTTCTTTCTTTCTTTTTCTGTCTTTTCTCTCATTTTAATATTTACACTTCTTACACTATTAACATCTCTCTCTCTCTCTCCCCTTTCATTCTTATTGACATTTATTGAACTTTCTTTCTTTCTTTTTGTCCTTTTTCTCTTTGTTCCTTTCATTTTATTATTAACACTCATACACTATTAACATTCTTCAAGTCTCAGGACTAAAGCGGTGTTCACCATTAATCTGTCTTTCTTTCTTTCTTTCTTTCTTTCTTTCTTTCTTTGTCTTTCTCTCATTCTGTTATTGACACTTGTTACACTATAAACACTCTCTCTCTCTCTCTCTCTCTCTCTCTCTCAGGTCTCGGGATTAAAGAAGTGTTCACCAGTAATCTTTCTTTCTTTCTTTCTTTCTTTCTTTCTTTCTTTCTTTCTTTCTTTCTGTCTTCCACTTCGATTAACACCTCTTACACTACTAACATATCTGTCTCTATCTCTTCCTTTCTCACATTAATCTTTCTTTCTATCTCAGTCTTTCTCTCATTCAATTATTTACACTTACACCATCAACCTCTCTCTCTCTCTCCCTCTGTGTTTGCCATTAACTCATCATTCCCTCATTCCTTCTTTCTTTTTTTGTTCTGCCCCCTCTTTTCTCAGTAGTGAAGAGCCTGTCTGATTCTTTCTTTCTTTTTGCCTCTCTCCGGACTAAAGAGTACATCATTAACCTTTCTTTCTTCCTTTCATTCATATTGGCACTATAAACATATCTCTCTCTCTCTCTCTCTCTCGCTCTCGCTCTCTCTCTCAGGACTAAAGAGGTGTTTAGCATTAACCTTTTGTCTATATAAAGTCCATTTTAGGAACCACATGCAGTACTGGTGTCTTTGATGCATTATGCAATAGGGGTGTGTGCGTGTGTGTGTGTGTGTGTGTGTGTGTGAGAGAGAGTAAACTCCATTCTCAGGGTCTGCTCTACCCCATTTCATCCAGTGATGGAGTTGAGCTCTGTCTCTGGCCTTCTTGACTCGTTGAATTTACATAACTTTATTTTCTTTTCTTCTAACTTTATCAAAAGAGAGAGTGTGTGTGTGTGTGTACGTGTGCATGAAGGGAGAGTATGAATTGTGAGCGTTTTCCCAGACGCCACCCAGCATGAGACCTTTATACGACTGCAGGCAGCCAGGCCTTATTCCCTATTTGCTTTCTCTAATAGCGCCTTCCCTCGCTGCTTTCCGTCTTTCTCAAATCCACGACTTGGCGCGCTGACACCTTATTCACAATTCCGTCAATACGCCATCTGTTCTATTCATAGACACGGGGAGCGGTGTGGGTGGGAAGGGAAGGGTGTCGGCAGGGGACTGGAGTTCGATTGAAAAGGAGCGATATGGCGGCCATAAGAGATTTTCAAAGTCGAGGGGTAATCATTTTGACCTTGGGTCGCGACACAAACAAAGCTCGGCTATTACAGCTGACACAAAGGACAGGACAGAAGACAAAACGTTGAAAGGGGAGACTTAAAGGAAGCATGGATCGGGGGGGAAAGAGGGCAGGCTCGCACGTCTTAGACTCCATCAAATGGCCGCAGACGCCGTTAAATCCACACAAAGAACGTTAGGATCAATTCAAGGAAGAAGGAGAAGGAGAGGTTAGGGGGAAAGCTGTCTGACGAACCAGCCGAGCAGCTTCACCAGGCTTTTGGAAGTTATTAAGATCGGAGGGTTTTCCAGGAATAACACACACACTTGGCCCTCGCTCCCTCAGTCCCCGATATTGGCCCGCTGCCCAGAAGATGCCTTTGGCAAGCTGAGAGAAACCTCCAGTTTCAGCCAATCAGAACGTGATTTATATCTTTCTTGGGAATTTGCCGCGTTTCGCTGATGTAAACACAAGCAGTTTTTAGGGTCGTTAGGGTTTATTTTAAACAGTGCTTAAGCTAGGCTTTCCCCTCTTCCCTTGTTTGTTTAATAGACGTACTAGATGTCGTATTATGGCTTGACCACATCCCGACAATAACCTTAGCAGGATTTCAGTTGCGCAAATTCAAGCCACAAAAATTCACAAAGACTTCTGCTGAAGGTACCTTCTTTTACATTCATTTATTTTGGATAAGGTTCGTCGACTCGGTCTCACGGGAACAGTAAAATTTCTCTCTCTTTTGGTCGTGATTGTCGAGGTTGTTCCAAATTTGCCAAACCACTGGATTGTAAAACCTCAAACCAGAGTTTCAAGCCACTGGCACTGCAAACATCGAGTTAAGGCCTGCACAGGCTCGTTCTTGTTGGAGTTTGAAAAGATGGCACACGTTCGCGATCAGGCGTGTCTAAAGATATTTTTCTAATATTAATATTTTTCTAATATTATATTATTTTCTAATATTCTCAGTAGGGACATTACAAACACTAGATCCCTTTTTGCCACTGTGGAGAGGTTAACGAATCCTCAGTCGCAGTTACCTCCAGATTTTCATACGGTTAAGAAATGTAATGAATTTGCTTGTTTTTTCAACCAAAAAATTTAAAATATCAGACGAAATCTCAGTGCCACCTGCTTAGGAAGTAGTTTTTATTCTGGGCCTATATATTTAGAAAAAAACTTGCCTGTCATGTCAAATTTTCACCTTATAGATGCCAAAGCTCTTGATGAAATAGTGCAACATCTCAGACCCTCTACATGCTCCCTGGACAATCTCCCTACAAGCTTCTTAAAACAGGTCATCTCTAGCTTAGCACAGGACCTACTGCACATTGTGAATAACTCTCTACACTCAGGTGTGTTTCCAGAACTGCTAAAGACCACAGTCATTAAACCGCTCCTGAAAAAACGGAACATGGACTCCTCTGCCTTTACCAGTTATAGGCCCATCTCTAACCTTCCCTTCATAAGCAAGGTTATAGAGAAGGTAGTTCTTCATCAAATCAGTAACTGCTTGTACACAAATGGCCTTTTTGATGATTTTCAGTCAGGCTTCCGTCAGCATCACAGCACAGAAACTGCTCTTGTAAAGGTACTGAATGACATCCGCCTGAATACGGACGCGGGTAAAATAACCGTACTGTTGCTGTTAGACCTGAGTGCAGCTTTTGATGCTGTTGACCACAGCATACTCTTAGACAGGCTAGAAAATTGCGTTGGGCTCTCAGGAACAGTGCTGAGCTGGTTTAGCTCATACCTAGAAGGCAGGAGTTATTTTGTTTCGATCAGCACTCGTGAATCAGAGAAAACCGCCATATGGAGTCCCACAAGGATCCATTCTCGGACCAGTTCTGTTTAATCTGTATATGCTCCCTCTGGGTCAAATTCTTAGAGAGAATAATGTGTCGTATGATACTCAGATATATCTAGCTGTCTCTTCTAGTGACTTTGTTTCCATAGATTCATTATGTCTGTGCCTTAATAGAGTACAAAATTGGATGCATCAAAATTTTCTCAAGTTAAATAAAGTCAAAACAGAAATAATCCTGTTTGGAAACAAAGAGGGAAGATCAAATCTAAGCACCTACTTGGAATCTAGAACCCTTAAAACAACAATGTATGTAAAAATCCTGGTGTAATCATGGACGGAGATCTTGACTTCAGTGAACATATTGAGTCAATATCGAAGTCAGCATTCTGGCATCTTAAAAACATAGCTAAAGTCAGAGATTTTGTGTCTCATCAAGACCTTGAAAAACTTATACATGCCTTTATCTCCTGCAGGGATGATTACTGCAATGCTCTTCTCACCGGGATTCCTAAAAAGTCCGTTAGACAGCTCCAGCTCATTCAAAATGCAGCTGTTCTAACCAGAACTAAGAAAAGAGATCATATCACGCCAATTCTCAGGTCCCTGCATTGGCTTCCAGTTCAGTACAGAATTGATTTCAAAGCACTACTAATTCTGTACAAGTCACTAAACGGGTTGCGCCCTAGTTACATCTCTGATATGTTTGATGTATATAATCCTGATAGGTCCCTTAGAACTGCAGGATCAGGCCAGCTGGTGGTGAAAAGAACGGAAACTAAACACAGTGAAATGGCGTTTTGCCACTATGCTGCCCAATGCTGGAACCAACTGCCCATTAATATCAGATCTGCCCCAACTGTGGCATGTTTTAAACGGATGCTAAAAATGCACTTTTCTCTTTTGCTTTTCCCACACTTGAGTGCTCAGCTGTTGCAATATTTTAAAATCTCATAATATCTTGACTGTGCCTGATTTTAAAAATATTTTTATAGCACTTTTAACTGTTTTATTTCTACTTTATCTTTATTTTTATTCCTTTTCTCATTACTTTTTCTTTTTATCTTTAATTTGAACAAATTTTATCTTGTTTCTGTAAAGCACATTGAATAACCCATGTGTATGATAATGTTCTCTATAAATAAACTTGCCTTGCCTTGCCTTGCCTAAAGATGGCCAGCACGGTTTGGGGTCGACTCAGCAGTCCACCTGCACCAGCCCCAGCCCCAGCCCCAGCCCTAGCCCTAGCCCCAGCCTCTGCCTCTTAGGCGGTCGTCATAGAAACAGCAGCTGCAAGGAGGGAGTCCAGGGTGGATAGAAAGGTATGTCGATGAGTCACCGGAAAGAGATGAAACGAGAGAAGGAGAGGGAGAAGAATATATATTCGGTATGCCGTTAATCGCTAAATCAATACTATTTCATTTCACAGTGTAATCACACAAAGCTATATGATTCAGTGTAATTATTTCTCTCTCCATTCCCTCCCATAATATATTCATCCCACGTTCTGTTGAGATGAAGGAGAAGGGAAGAGAACTATGTACTGTATATACGCAAAGTAAATGCTATCAGTTATTCAACAATTCTCTATCAATCATGTAGCGACATTACTGTATAAACCGTACAGCTACAAAGACAATACGATGCTCTCCTGTACCGAACACTATTATTTTCATCCAGTGCTCTTCTTTTAGTCTTACTCCTTCTCCCCTTGACTTTCCCCGAATGCAGTTAATCCTACTGATACACCTCTTCACCTCAGACCATTATACCACCCCTACATGACAAGCCACCCTCATAACGCCTAGAAACAAAGAACACTTATCTGCCATGTGCTGTAAAAAAGTGCATTGCTCCAGTCTCTGTCTCGACTCGGTCGCCCCGCCCTGGTCTTGGTCTCGTGTCAGTCTCGGCCTTTCTGTGGACCCAACAAAGACACACGGCAAAGTCTGTGTGTGTGTGTGTTACTCTGAGTGTTTTACAATCAAGTATTCCTCTGAGATTCTTTAAATGGATCATTTTCTGAACAGAATTAACCATTTCATGAGTCACTAAGTCAATATCTACGAATGGCTGTCCTCTCAAGTGCATGAGAGGGTTTTAAGCTGCCACTGACCAACAAAAGTGAGTCATAGTGTAAAAACATTTGCAATCAGGCTGAAGACACTAGCAATTAAAGCAGCTCTTTCCCTGCATTTAAGATATGACTGACCTCCAAGCAACAGGAAACGGACTCCCAATCCACCCCCCCACCCCCCACCCATCCTCTCCTCTTCTTTCTCCTCCTCTTCAACTCAGTTTGCTTCAAATTGACAACTGTAGCTGCACATGAAGTATTTCCTGCCCTTTTTCCCTCTCCTGCCTTGACAGCGCTACAGATACTTGTTGCTGTATAATATGCTGCAGCAGGGAGGAAATAGCAGCCCTTCTATTTCATTAGTTTGTCTGTTTCGAACGCTGACGAAATCTAACGCAATTCTCTTCTGAGCATCTGTCCGTTGTACTGTAGTTTTCAACGTCTCCTGACCAAAAATTCATCATTTCTGGGGTTTTGTTTGGTTGTAAATCCAGAACCTGTCAAGTGTTGACTATGAATACTGACTTGGGGTCAGGTGACAGCCAGTTCATATGCTTGGTTCAAATTGGATGAATAAAGCAAAAACTGCTCATAGATCAGCATTTGTACTGATGTGATGAATGAAGTTTGGACTCCGTCTATACGGTCAGCTGAACCAAACCTTGTTATAGGCAATAAGGTTAGCTACGAGGCATATCTGCCTGTTCCCTGAGACTAAGATTAAACCTTCTAGACTGAATAAAAAATTTTAGCATTTGACTCCCATGTAAAAAACATCACTCAGGCTACAATTGAATGATGTCACCCAGTCACTGGGCAGAAGTCAGTTCCAGTAGAGAATTCCCCAAAGTCTTTATTAGCTAACACATCATATTCTGGAACACAATGTGTCCTCTGTTCTGACCTTAACTGCAGAACTGTGTAGTTCAGATGAGGAAAATCCCCTCTGTTTGACAGTTTCCTCATCACATTAAAGAGCTGCTTTGCTGTTGTCTATTTGATCATCTATTTACTATGTAGTGAGTCAAAAAGCCTTTATTTTCAGGAGTATGGGTATATTATAGACATGTCTGTCCTCATACTGACTCCATACTGCTTTATGGGGTAAACAGTATGATGAGTGCTGTGATTCAATTAAATTCAGGAGCCAGCTTTTGACATGAGACAATATCATGAGCTGGTTTAACACAATCGCTTCCGTTCATATCAAATCACAAAAAGCAATACCTCTTGACATTTTTATTCCTGAGCTATGGCCCACAGTGATGATCACTCTTTAGGAAACCAGTTGATATGTCTGCGCTTGCTTGGTGACGGACGTTACAGAATGTATCGTGTCTTAACAAGGTTTTCGATTTGGCCTTTTGATAATTTAATCAATGTGTCTTTAAGTGAGTGATTATTTGACATTGCGGATCACACCACAACCAAATACGACCTCTGCATTTGAAGCAGCACAGGATAGCACCCAGGAACAGTGCTTGGGAATGGTACCTTGCTCATGAGTACTTCAATGGTACCTTTACTACTCTGGGATTCGAACCAGCGGCCTTCCGATCATGAAGCGAACACCCTAACTGTTATTCTTCCAATTGCCCTAACACGACACACCTTAAACAACTAGTTATCTGTTGTAGCTTAAAGGGTAGAGAAATGCTCCCATGATCTGAGGTTGCTGGTACAAATGGCAGTCTGGTGATGGCCTAGTTATCGGATGCTTATCTAAGATGCAAAGTAAAAGCGATTGAGTGAGTGAGTATTTGCCATTGTGAACACAGCACAGCAGACAGTGCACCACATCTGACATGGGCAGCACCTGGGAGCAGTGCTTGAGGACGGTACCTTGCTCATGAGTACCTCAGTGGGACCTTTACTTGTCCGGAATTCTAACCAGCGACATTTCCGATCGTGGGGTGAACTCCCTAACTGTTACGCTACCAACTGCCGTGAAGCAGGAGGTTCTGTGTTGGAGTCTGACTCTGTCCAACCTCCAGACCTACGACCACTGAGCACTTGAGCAAGACCCTTAACCCCAAGTTACTTCAGGGAGTCTTTTCCCATACAATGGAAATGAAAGCCACCCTAAATGAGAGTCTCTGATCATTTCTATAGACGTTAAGGCATCACTGAGGTTCCCTCGAATGAGGTTAAGTAGCTGCTTATTACTCCTACATGAATGGGTTAAATGTAGAGGTCACATTTGTGCTGTGGATCATTGTGTTCCAGACCGTGGTGTGTTTCCTCACTTTCTCTTATTATTATTGACCAAAAATATATGTCAACGTCTGTGACTCATGCATGTGGAAATAAGTTGAAGAACAGAAAGGTCCATTCTATGATTTTTTGTGGAAGAATAAGAAGATCTCTGAGCTTTTCCTGTCACTGCCTCTTTGCAGGAGGATTTCCAACTGACTTAAACTTGGCTGTGGCTTTTTGGTCGTTTGTGCTCAGTTTTCATTTCCTGTTGCTACATTTTCTTTTCATTTTTTAGTGAGCGAGACCAAGAGAGGAAGGGGGAGAGAGAGAGACAATGGGCTGAAGTGATCTCAGTTCTGATTACAGTCGGTTGCCTTAGAAACTCTTGTCAAGTGAGCAACACGTAGCTTGACGTGTGACTCTGAATAGCTTCAGCCAGTTCCTGTGAGCCTCATTACAGCCAGTCAGACCATTCTTACTCTGCCACCTTCCTGATTCCTCAACACGCTGCCGACCTGCGCAGCAACCGTACGCTGATGAATATTTATGGAACACACACTTTTTTTCCTCTCTGCCTCCCACTGCAGATTAGACAATCGTATGCAAACACATAAAGGATGGAACACAGGAAATGGAAGGCTGGACAAATTCTGAAAGAACATGAAAACGAAACAATTAGACATGAGTGAACTTTTAACGTCATTGCAGAGTTTTACATATTGCAGAGATTTAAGCATATATTGCATACTTTGCATCTCTCTATCTTTTGATATTTGTGTGGCCTAGTGGTAAAATCCACATCTATAAACAAGACCCTTGAGCCAAGTTGTTTTTTTACGTTGTAGATTCCTGTATGTCACTCTGGATAAGACAATAAATCCGATATCCATATCAATTCAGTTTCTTCAGACTTCTTTGATTCGTTGTCTTGTGTCCTGTTTGATGTGTGGGATTACTGATGGAGTTGCTGTTGTTTGTGCACAACGCCTGCAACTGCAGCGTCTGGGGACAGACACTGTTGACAGATGGAGGGCCACAGCTGCCATTCAGTCTTGCCCTGAGACACAAACACACACACACTCACACACCTTAACCCACTGGCCAGAGGCGCAAAACTCAGAACCCTTATGTCTTGGACCCAAACATGTCATGCCTGATGTGCCCCCGGGCCTGTGAATGCACTGATTAGTGCAATGCTACCATCCCCCTCCCCACCCCCACCCCCCACTCCTTCAGACGTGATTCTCTTAAAGGGATAAATATAGATTTAGTCATGTGGGGGGTTCGAAAATGTCTCTTAAAGGCGCTGATGCTGTTCCAATATGACCAAATGTTAAGAGACTGGATATCTGGAAAAAGCTCACGGGAAGTCACTTTTTAAAAAAAGAAACTTTGGTGTCAGTGTGGACGATGAGTCAAACGTCCAATAACGGCACTAAGATTAGCTAACAGTGCGCTCCAGGAATACCCAAGACTGGCTTTTGTCAACGGTCGGTGATCATATCAGGTCTTAAGAGGCAGGGAGAGGCTGCAGCTCGTTATCTGGTGCAAAATCGAATTTCGGGCCCACAAACAAACCCTGGCCTTTTGTGCGGATAAGCACCAGCCCAAGGAGAGCAAACAAACGGGGCCGGCAAATCCGCTAATTAACACTGATATCAATCGATGCCGCGATTATGCGGATGGCCTTCGCATTCAGTGGGCATAGCAACCTGGGTCTCGCGCGTGCCCCGGGAGAGCTTTTTGCCTCGTGAGACGAGGAAAAAAAAGCTTTTGTTTGTCCAAGAGACAAGAAGAGTGGTATCACGTATCAGTTCCGGCTGGAGGATTAGTCTCCGAGCCGAAGAGCGTCTGCAGAATGTCTGGCAAAGATCAGAGCTCGACTCCGGATAACACTATCCAGACACAGTGGAGATTGAAAGTGGAATGAATCCCAACTTAGTCTTAATGTGGCATGTAGCGCACACGTTACAGGAACGAATGGCTGTTCATACCACGTGTGTTATTTGAAAAGCATGAAGTTATTATAAACTCAGCCACACGTTTATGTATAAGATGTGTTGACACGCCCATGTCTTGCCATTTCACAACCACTTGGGGCTTCATGAGTCTCCTCTTGTATTCACAGGGGGCTAGTGAGTCATCAAGTATTGATTTTAGTTTAGATTAGATGTTCCACAGTCTAGTGTGTCAGATGAAATCTCACCAAGTGATTCTTGGAAAGAGATTTGGGTTTTGGGGGATACAGAAAAATTCCTCAAAAACTTGAATGCATCCCTTGTTTTTGTATGATTTGATGCTCTGCGTTGTCTGTCTGTGTGTGTGTTTACCCTTGGAGACATGAAAAGATAAAAACAGATAAGGAGGCCCTCTGTTCTTGTAAAGTGTTTCTTAAAGCCCCTAAAGTGATGGTTTATTTTTAACCATTAACAATTTTGTCTTCTACTCAAGATACTTATTCTCCAAAAACCCCAAAATGTATTTTATTACATTTCCTGCCTCATGTGACTGTATGTGCGACGGAAAATAGCTGAAGCTCATGTAACTCTATTTCCTGTGCATATCTCCATTTCCTGTCTATGTGCAAAAGATAAGTGTGAAAGTGTTTGATTGCCTAAGAACCTTCCTTTGTTTAGTAGTGTGTGTAAGTGTGTGAGAATGTGTGAATTCTGCAGTGCTGCGAGAAGCTACTTTTAAATAGTTTTTAGGCTGCAAGCTATTTATGATTAAAAGTAGCTAAGCTACAGCCAGCCTACTGTTTTAATATAGCTATACAATAAGCTGCAGAGAAAAAGTAGCTAACTATACCCAAGCTGTTTCACAGCTATGCATCCTTGCTTTTATCTTCTCCAGTTTAAGTGAATTTATATGAGTGATTATTTGTCATTGTGAATACACCACAGCACAGCACACAGTGCACAACAACAAACTGTGACTTCTGCATTTGACCCAGCCATGAATCAGTGGGCAGCTTTTGGCATCATTGTTTGGTATCTACTGGTCCGGGACTTGAATTGCCGATCACTGGGCCAACTCGATAACCTAATCTCGCTGTTGGTAAGAGCGTGCTGTGATGAGATTTTAGAAGACAAAAATATGCAATAATACTTACTTTGTAAAATGTAATTCCAAAACCCAACTAATTCACTATAAAGGTTTGCCAAGGGGACCACAACCCACAAACTCTCCCACATGGGCTTCAGCCAAAGTAATATATGTTCATACTGCTTAGTGTCAGTAGACAATTATTTTCATGCCCTTGGGTTCTGTTCAGGGGTCATGAGCAGACTATCTAGATGCTTTACTTCAGCATACCCCTTTGCCCAAGCATTGCATTACTTGGCAATCCTGGCAAACCATTTATATTGATGTCACTAACCATCCCCAAAAAGACAGTTTTACTAAATTGGAAAAACAGACCATAAACATGGCTCTGACAAAACTCATTGGCTCAGTTTACTAACTGATCATCCATCACTCTCTCCTTACAATCATCTGTTGCCACTTGGCAAATGCATAAATTACAGATGCTGAGACATAGGTATGTGATTTGGGCCTATATACTGTATATATGTATATAAAATAAAAGTAAAAAGAGCATGCTGTGATGAAGGTGTGTGCACCAAACAGGTATGGTAGACTGTCACATGCCACTACTGTCAATTCAACACAAATTGAAACACCTGGTAGGAGAAAATCTTTGTATGGAGAGATTTTGGCTACGTCTACACTAATCCGGATAAATTTGAAAACGGCGTTTTCGTCTAAAAACGCTCCGCGTCCACACTATCGTTTCAATCGTTTCCGAAGAGTTGATCATCCACACTGAAACGACTGAAAATGCTTACGTTCCTGTACTGCGCATGTGTGAAACATAAGACGATTTCCGTCTGCCATTTATTTCCTTTCCGGCTCTTTGAGAGCATGTACAAACTGATATTAATCTTTAATAGGGCTGTCAAAATTGAGAGCAAACAAAACAACTGCTGTACAATGCCGTCTGCCATCTTAGTTGAATTGGTCACATGACTGCATCATATGACTAAAATGCGTCATCGTTTTCGAAAGCCTCCGTTTTCACAGTCCACACTGCGACGCGAAAACGGCGTTTTCAAATGTATCCACTTTGGAGAGTGTTTTCAAAAAGCTCCGTTTTCCTTGACCAAAAACGCCATCTCAGTGTGGACGGAAGGCCAAAACGGAGAGAAAAACGTGTTTTCAAACGAAAACGTATTAGTGTGGACATGGTCTTTGTTTGTGTCAATGGAGCAAATTGCTACTCGTAAAATACAGTTATTTTATTTAAATTAAAGAAACAGAAGTACAGAGTTTTTAAATTAGTGGCACTACTGTAAAAAGTAGTTAAATTAGTAGTGTCTATATATGTGTTGTTTGCTATTAACACCGGGATACTGGTGCTGAATATTAAAGCTGTGTGTGTGTGTGTGTGTGTGTGTAAAGTTGGCTACTAATGTAACTAGTAGTTAGCTAGCTAGCTAAATTTTAAAGCAGTGAGTGTGTGAAGTTAGCTACTAACTTAACTAGTAGTTAGCTAGCAAGCTGGATTTTGAAGCATTGTGTGTGTGAAGTTAGCTACTACATTAACTAGCAGATAACTACTTAGCTGAAGTTTGAAGCAGTGTTTGTGTGAGGTTAGCTACTAATTTAACTAGCAGAGAACTAGTTAGCTGAATTTTGAAGCAGTGTGTGTGAAGTTAGCTGCTAAATTAACTAGCAATTAGCTGAATTTTAAAGCAAAGTGTATACATGTGTATCCATATGTTTGTTCTTTTATGTACAACTGAAGACTACTGTGAGTGTGTTACTATCTTAACTTGTACTGAGCTACTCCCAAACCCTGATTTTTTAAATGTATGTGTGTCCATGTATATTAGGGTGACCAGATTTAAGGCTGTGAAAAAGAGGACACTTGGATGCGGGCAGGGGCGGGGAGTTACTTCCCGAGGGGGGGGTTGGGGATGTTAAGTAGGTGGGGATTTTGTTTGTGGCACCATGGCCATGTTATTTCGCCATCCCCCTGCTCACTTCCACTCGATTTATGCAATAAGGCTATAAGAAAAGCAAGTGGAAGTGAGTAGGGGAGGGCAAAGTAACTAGTTTGGGAGAGCCACAGGGGAAATGCAACGCAAATTCAATATAAGACTGTTTGAGGCTGAGGTAAAATGAAATCCTGGACGGTTTTAGAATCCCTCCTGGACACATTTTTTAGGTCTTAAAAAGAGGACGTCTGCTCACCCTAATGTCCCATTATGTCCAACTGAAGACTGTGTGTGTGTGTGTGTGTTTGAGTTTGAATGAAACATTCTCCAAACCCAGAGACAACAGATTCTTCATGCTTCCCCACAGTTATTGTTCTTTCCTGGCCTTTTCTGCACCCAGCTAGAGCCCGCTTCTCTCCAAAAGAACCCGGTGTTCATGCCGGCAGGGCGTCAGGATGCCAGGAGGTGTGTGCCCGCGCCCCTGCTTTTACTCCCCGCTGCTGATTGATGCTGGCAGGCTTTAGCACCCTCGGAGCGAGCGGTGGGAGACGTACTGGACCTCCGCGGAGCGGAAGCTCGCCTTGGCAAAGGGAGCAGCAAGAAAGCGAGCTGGTGTGACATTTACAGAGAACAACGTCGCCCAGTGGGGGGTGCACGCTGTCCTTTAACACCGACCCGGGGTCGGCACACAGCGTTTAATTAGCCTTACGGGCTCCTGAGCAAACCTGACCTCTGATCAGTGTACAATGCGGAGGCTCGACACTCTGTCAGATGGGTTTAAGGCTTGCTGGGACAGTGACAGCCCAAATGAAATTGGAGAAGGTGAATTGGCTGATCCTGTTTTAGCTTGATCTTATTAAGCTTTATTGTTAAAGGAAGCTTCTACTCTAAAATGTTCATGTGGTCAACATGACAAAAGTAGAGTCTGTTCTCACCTAAGAACAAATCTCAAATAAAAAAACATTGGTGAATGACAAAAGTGGGTTTTAAGAACAAATTTCTTTCTAATAATGGTTTGTGAAAGAGAGCCATTCGTCTTCAAGCACTGTTGTCAAATAAACATTCCATTCAACCCTAAAATGCTAATGATGGAGCGATATGATAAAAGCTTATCTGCTTAAGGTGATGCTTACCAGATTAGCTTCTGTTGCTCCATTAGCTTTCATTCACTGTTGATTATAATGTATGGTGACCAAGATGGTTCAACAGAATGCAAAAGCTACATACGAATGCAAAAACCACAACAACAACAACAACACGGTTGCAATGCCGCTGCACGAATGCAAAACCTACAACGCAAATCCAAAAACCACAACATGAACACAAAAACTACATTGGAATTGCAAAAATCTCAATGGAAATGCATAAGCTATAACACAAATATATATATAAAAAAAAACAGAATTCAAAAGGCACATCACAACTGGTTTCCAGGGGCTTTTATTGCTGGAAGATCAACTGTGATCAGCATTAATCTGCTCATCCAACAGCAATAAATGTAACCCCGGAACCAGGGCTGATAATTCTCACTTGCAATTGTGTTGTAGCATTTACACTCGTGTCTTTTGCCTTCCTGTTGTGACTTTTTCCCTCATGTTTTGGCTTTTGCTTTTCTGTTGTGGCTTTTGCTGGTGTGCTGTAACATTTGCATTTCTGTTGTGTCTTTTGCATTTATGTTATGACCTTTGCACTGCTGTTGTGTCTATTGCATTTGTGTTTTTTGCAATTGCCCCCCCAAGTTCGTTTCCTCATGAAGCAAGCCGCTCAGCTAGCTATTCTAGCATTAACTTTAGCTGTGCCATAGCCTCTAAATCAATACAGAGAAACTCTTTTGGTTCTATCCTACACCCGATGCAAAGTTTTGCAGTAGTATTTTGGCTATTTTGAGACCAGCACTATGTTCATTTTCCTGTGTTGTGCACACATTGTTCAACTAGCAAAAGACCTTGTGCCCTTGGGTGTGTTGGTGTGGAAATGTATTCAGGCATGTTGTTGATGTGTTGCTATTTTAAGGCTTTAAAAAATACTTGAAATTTTGAGTAGTACTACCTGGTCTAAAGTCAGATGCATGCTTTTTGAGAAGTCATGCTATAAATGCATTTGTGCCATACTATTACATCATTAAAATACTGCCCTCAATCGGGTTTCCCTTGAGAAAATGATACCCCTGTGTTGTCTTTAATTTGCTTTTAATATTAAAACAATTTTAAGCAACTCCCCCTGACACTGGAGAAAGGGGGGGTTATAAATAATATTTGAAATATTTTTTCTAATTCATAGATATCTTCAGTTGTATTTTTTCATCCTTTACGATTGTTTTGGTGGCTTGAAAGCCTTGACAAATCATCAGATGCCATCCTTTAAAAAAATCTTTTTTACAGCATGAACAACGTTAGCATGATAAAAGTCATTTTTCAACATTGATGCATTAAAATCACTTTAAATAGTGTTTAAATTTTTGTGGGGGGAAATTAATTTGTGTTTATGGTTGGATACGTAAAATAGAAAAGATCTTGCTGTTTGCTGGATGAGAGATGTACTTGTATTTTTCATTTTCAGAAGAGGAAAGCAAAAACTGTTTACAAATGAAGGGCCACTGACCACTAACTACAGTGTTGGTGTTGTGGTGGTGTTTGATGACGTCAAGAGATTTACATATTTATCCCCATGGTTGGGTCTGTGTTTGCATGCAGTTTTGTGTGTGTGTGACTGAGTGAGAGAAAGAGAGAGATAGCCTGAGGTTTTTGTTGACCCTGAGCTTCATTAAGTTGATGTCACTGCTCATCCCATTTTCAGGCACAGCTCCTCCCTTATTCCTCTTTCCTCCGTGTGACCGCTGCCATGTGAGTCTTGCGCTACTCTCTGCTCTTTCAGCCAGCACACTACAGGTCAGAATGCCATATGTGCCCAGAAGCACCAGTCTCTCCTGATCCGTGTTCAGTGCTCTTTCAGCCTAGACTCAACAGACCAGCTTGCCTGGCTGAGGTTTGTACAGATTCCTGATCAGCTCTTAATACAGGAAGTTCATTAGAGGCCAAGCAGTTCTTGTTTCATAAGAAATCCACTGACTCATGCTTTGTATGGACCATTTTGAAATGAAAACGTTCACATTTTACAACCTTAGACCTTAAAGAGAGATCTAATAGAGAAACCTCATGGGTATATGACAGAGAGGTAATGCAGGCGAATTTAAGGACACTACTGAAATCACTAGCATAAACTGTAGTTGCATATATTTTTATGCTAGATCGATATTTAAGACTCAAGAAACTTTATTTGCCAAATACATAGTTAACAGGGGTGCACGATTCAGAAAATCTCACAATTCGATTCGATTACAATTCTGATTCTGGTTCTTGGGCTCACGATTCAATTCAAAATTGATTCACGGTTCACGATTCATTAACCTTTCATGATTGAACACATAGGTGAATTTGTTTCCAGATTTCTGTTTGGAGTTTTTCCATTTGACTGTGGCAGATCAACAAAAAAATCACACAGAATCAAATGTAGTTTACTAAATGTAATGCATATGTACGCATACTGACTGTATTGTGACCCTCCACGGCAAAACCAGTCGCTTGTCGCAAATTTTCAAAATTGAGTTATTATGTTTTCATGAAAGGGCGATACCTATATCGAATGAATCGGACGACATATGACAGAGATATCAACATTCAAAGGATTCGGGTTTCTCCTGTCACGCCTTTGAAGTTGACTATCGCCGTAGCACTCAAAGACGCTCGGTGCGGTCGCGGCTATGTTTGTATTTACGGTAGCCTACGCTGCATTCACAGCCACACGGATAGCCTACCTGCGTTAGGTTAACTGAACTCGGGAGACGAAGATGGATTCCGAGAAATATCTTCACGCTAGTCAATGAGTGGATTTACCGTAAATACTGAAGTAGAGCGGTCAAAACAGAAACTTTTAACATTCTGCTGGAATTGAATACCTCACCTCAAGAAAGTAATGTTTATAGGATGGAAAGGGTAAGTTTTTCAGCTAAATTTATTCACAATAGTACAGTATAGACCTTCCACTGTTTCAAAACGCAAAAAACAAAAAATTCTAAATTTTACCCTACGCAACCTACGCAACATAAACGGTCGTTTTTCTCGGAAACCTCCGTTGCGACAAGCGACTGGTTTTGCTATGGAGGGTCACATATTTCCTTATTTCTTATGTGAAATATGTCTATCTGGGCAGAACTCATGTTGGGGGCAAAAATAAACTAGTGCCATTACGTTAGTTGAAGACTATGAATCGAGTTTTTGAAATGCATGAATCGACTTTGAATCGACAGATAAAGAATCGCGATTCGATTCAATTCTTTTTGCTCACCCCTGATAGTTATGTAAGTACAACAGGCAGTAAAATGTACACCTGGTACACTTCTGAGAATGTGAAATAAACATAAGTAATAGAGTAAATTTAAGGAACGTTAAGAAAATGTAAATATAAATTTGATTAAAAATATATGGAGAGAAGCTTCAAGATTTTTATTCAGAAAACTGTTTATGCTGAACTTCCAAGCTTGTTTGGCACCAAACCCAGCTTGGATGTGTTCAAACTTTAATATAAAGTAAGCACAATTATATAGAATCTTTATGGACTAGTTTAAGCTGCGCAAAACCAGAATGACAGAATGAGTACTGAATATAGTTACTTCGGTATGGTTTATTTTTAGTGTGGATTGTTTAAGAAGAACTGATAATCAGATGCTTGTCTTTAGAGCAGTCTGATGTAAAAGTAGGATATTTCTCTTGACTTCCACATTCTTTTAGTATGAAAGCTTGTATCGCTTAGCAATAGGTTGCAGATGAATTAGTAAAATAATTCTAAATAGGTTGGCTTTCAGTTGTCATGGAGATACTGTTAAGTCTTGGACAACATGCTGAGATTCTTAAGCATTTGGAACACCACCTAAACTGAATCATGTAAGTGCCAAAATACATGGAGGCGTTGTGCCAAATGCTAATGGTAATGCAAACTAATGCTTCTTTCATTTACTTCAACTTAAACCAATAATTTATGGAATTTCTGTTAATTTTTGGGTTTTTCTCTGGTTCAGTTTAAAACCATACATTCAAATGTTGCCATAAAATTTAAATTAAAATCAAATTGGATTTACTAATTATTTCAAGTCGTTATTTAAAGTATCATTTTAGCTTTGTGTTTCTCTCTTCAATACATTTAGGCCCGGTCCACATGGGTGTCTGAATCAGGTGTTTTTCTGGCGTTCGTGACGTCAGGTGAACGCTGACTGAACACCAACCGTTTTCCTGCTCATTGGAGGGGGAGTTCATGATCTGTGTTCGCTCGGCTGCGCGCTCATATGGCGCCGAATGAACACTGCATGCAACGTTTCCTCGGTACCGATTTCTGCCGAAATCCCGACGAACGCAAAGAAAACAATGCTATTGCGTTTACATGGCGTTCGGTTGATGTTCTCAGGGATTGAATGTGTCCCATGCTTCTAACAGTGTTCTGATAGAGGAAATGCAGAGGAAACCACATTTTGAAAATGTCTAAGGACATTGATCCAGTCCAGCTGGTGCAGGAAGTGGAGCAGAGAGCAGTGCTATGGGACATCTCTTTAGAACAATCCAGTGAGTGTTAGGATGAAGCCAGTATCTGTAATGATGTTTTCTCTTCTCCCATCTATGTTGCTGTATCGGGATTTTTACAAGAAGAATGTTGAGGCCCAGTTTTACTGAAGCGATAAGATTAATTTTTCGCAAACTTAATGCAGAACTATCCACAAAGACGAGCCACAGGTAAACACTGGGCAATCTGATTACTACCCCCACAGGTAAACTCACCAAACTACAAATTGGGCTGCAGGTTGCCAGTAAAAAGCGTCAAGCAAACACCAATATACCACCTCACTGAAGTCACTCAAGCACGGCTACAAAATGCAATAAAACCGTGTAGGGTGTTCAGAGTGCCTGGCACCTCTATTTGGGCTCCTGAGTGAGGCCCCAAGCTGCACCAGAAAAAATGTCCTTGTAATTAGGAAACATAAGTTGTCCTGGATAAGAACATCTGGCAAACGCCGTAAATGTAGATTTACACTTGGCAACCCAAGCATTTCGGATTGAGGACATGACTTGGACAGGGTCTCAGGAATGGAGTGGTGCACGCTTTATTGCATTGCTCAGCTCTCGTAGCTAGGGAGCCCGTTTACACAGAAGCAAAGTCTGCTTTGCTCTTTATGACTGTCGCAAACAGCAAAGTGTATTTGCTTCTGTTTAATGAGGCGACGCCGTGGGCAGCCCTTGCCGACCTATTTGCCGCTCTTCATACAAATACTATGCGCAAACATTTGTGACACGGAAGCTTTGTGCTCTTTCATTAATTGCAGTCTGACGTACAGGAAGAAAGCAGATTCTTTATGGACCACCAGATGACATTTGCAGTGACTCTGCATGACATTAAGGTCTGCACTCCCAGAGACAGGGAAAGTTTTAGATTGTTAAATAGTTGAGTAAAGTCGCAATTATGTAATGCTTTTCTAAAAGCACAAATGTTCATTAATTCATTGTCTAAACCGCTTAATCCCAACTGGGGTCGCTGGGGGCACCGGAACCTATCCTGGGAACTACGGACGCAAGGCGGCGAACAAACCTGGGCAGGCGACAACACACCGCTGGGCACACACACTCGCACAGTCACACTCATTCACACCTTACGGGGCCAATTTAGAGTGACCAATCAATCTATAGTGCACGCTTTTGGACTGTGGGAGGAAACCAGAGCCCCAGGCGGAAACCCACTCGAACGCGGGGAGCGCACGCAAACTCCACACAAAATGGCCGACCCGGGGATCGAACCAAGGACCTTCTCGTCCTTTTTGCAGATATTAGTAAAGGTTACCCTTTTCCAAGAAAATTCTTCATGCAAATTCTTAAAATGTCTTAATGAGCTTATTTTCTGCTGCCCACTGCTCCTATATGGGTGAGTCAAATCCAGAGGTCACATTTCATTGTGGTGCGATGTTCTGTTATTTTCACAGTGACAAATAATCACTCACACACACACGCTCAAAATGTCACAAAGTAACTACAACATGCCTGGGCGTGTTGTATGACTTGATGGTTTGTGATCATGTGCCATCACTTTCACAAATGCCCATAGGTTTCTCATGCCCATATATATACACACAGTTGTGGTCAGAAGTTTACATACACTCATCATGGGTATGAATGTCCTATTCATTTTAAGCTTTTAATGATTTATTTGAACTGTTCTTTTTCCATGGCAGAATGTTTACATGATACACAACTTCAGTGATTTTTTAAAGCATGAATTGGGTGCACAAGATTGAATTTATTAAGGATTGTCCATAATCAACACAGGGTTAGAATTATACATACAGGCTCAAATCTATACATACTGTACATCCCAACTAATATTTGGTTAAATGCCCCTTAACAAGTTTTACCACGATCAGACGCTTTTTGTAGCCATCAACAATCTTCTGGCAAAATTCTGGCTGGATATTTGACCACTCCTCTTGGCAGTTTTGGTACAGTTCATTTAAATTGGTTCATTTCCTTGCACGGACCTTGCTTTTAAGCATAGTCCACAAGTTTTCAATAGGGTTGAGGTCAGGGCTTTGAGAAGGCCATTCCAGACCAGTGCCACTGACAGTGAAACAGCCCCAGAGCATGATACTTCCACCACCATGTTTGACAGTTGGTACAGTGTTCTTAGGTTTGAAAGTCTCACCTTGACTCCTCCAAGCGTACTTCTTGTCGTTGTGGCCAAATAGTCCAATCTTTGTCTCATCTGACCATAAAATTTTCCTACAGAAAGATTGTGGCTTGTCTATGTGGGCAGCTGCAAATTTTAGTCAAGCTTGAAGGTGTCGATTTTGAAGCAGGGGCTTCTTTCTTGGTCGGCACCCTCTCAGTCCATGGCAATTTAAACTCGCTTCAGTGTGGACATTGACACTGATGTTCCAGCAGCTTCCAGTTCATGGCAGGCTTGAGTCTTGGTGGTCCTTGGCTTGATCTTGAACATTCTAACCAGTTTCCTTTCATCTGAGAGTGAAAGTTTGGGTTTCCTTCCAGGTCTTGACAAAGTGGTGACACATCCGAATTACTTGTACTTACGTACAATTGTTTGAACTGATGATCTTGGAATCTGCAGTTGTTTAGAGATGGCTCCAAGAGACTTTCCCAGCTTGTGTAAATCTACAATTCTCATTTTTAGATCTTCACTGAGTTCCTTGGACTTTCCCATTGTTCTGAGAATTGGTCAATCCAGTGAATGCTATCAAGCACATCCTTTTTCATACTGGCAAAGAGAAACTAGCAGCTGCAGTTAATCGTGATCACTAACGAGAAGTTGATAGGCCTTGGCTTGTCAGAGATAAGACATTCTAGAATCTTCCAGCACCACTTAATAAAGTTTAGTTAGGATGTATATACACTACCAATATTGTATATATATATATATATATATATATATATATATATATACAGTTATCTCTATTAACTAAATCACTAATAGAATATATATATATAATCATATATATATGTATATATACATATTATATATACATATATATGTATATGTATATATATATATATATATCTCTATATATATATATATATACATATATATATATATGTATGTTTGAGCCTGTATGTATAATTGTGACCCTGTGTTGATTATAGACAATCCTTAATAAATTGTGCACCCAATTCATGTTTTAAAAAATCATTGAAATTGTGTGTCATGTAAACATTCTGACATGGAAAAAGAACAGTTCAAATAAATCATTAAAAGCTTAAAATGAATAGGACATTCATACCCATGATGAGTGTATGTAAACTTCTGACCACAGCTGTATATATCTATAGACTTAAATTTATTCTTGACCACAGTAACTTACCTTATCAGCATCAAAACCTCAGTCTTATATTTGATTCAAAGGACAGGATTGTTTGAAAGTGAAAGATTGTCGTTGTGAACACATCACAGCACACAGTGCACCACAATGAAATGTGACCTCTGCATTTTACTCATCCGTGAAGGAGCAGTTGGCAGCGCCCGGTGAGCAGTGCTTGAGGACGGTACCTTGTTCACGGGTACCTTAGTGATAACTTTACCGGTCTGGGATTCGAACCCGCGACCTTTTGATCACAGGATGAACCCCCCAACTGTTACGCAACCAACCACCCTGATTCCCTTTACTGCATTGGGACCTGCTTAGGGACTCTACACTTATCACTAATTTGGGGTAGAGGTCTGGTGCTATATTAGTAAACTACAGAGCCACCTAAGGTAGATTTAATTAGGCAGGTCACGAGTTGTAAAATTGATTACTAGTGTTTGACTTCAGTCAAGTCCTGTGACTCAAGTCTTCCATGACTATTCTACCTCCAGCGCAATCACCACTAAACCAGACCCTTAACCTCAAGTCGATCCTGAAATAACAAAGACGAAGTATATACAAATGTTAGATTTTAATTACTTTACCGACTTATTCCTGCTCATTTTTAATGCCTGCACTTGAGCACGCTTTTAATGAAATATTCATGTCCTTAACATTCATTGATTTCACATTTTCGTAAAAGCTTTCTCAGACGCTAATTTCACGATAATGCAGAGCAAGCCGTTAGCTGTAAAATTGCTGTAACTATATTGGAAAACAATGCTGTGAGTCATCTGTGTTAAGCTGCAGGATACAATATTCATCTAGCCTCAGCCTTCATTTAACACTAAATATTATAAGAATGCCTCACGGTGTGCTTCCCAAATATAAAGTGACGGTGCGTTGCTCAACTTCATGTTACACGTTGTTCCAGAACTCACAGGATCACTAGGAAATGTTCACACTGTCCTGAAAAGTAATGGAGTTCCCTAAAGGTACTGTGTAAGCTTTCTTCTTGACAAAATTGTCAGACAAATGGCTGTGTCCCAAAATAGTGTGAAGTGTGTGTGTGTGTTTAAAAAAAGGACTTGTAGAGCTCCATGAATCACATTAAAAAAGAGAGTTAGGAGGAATCGCATATTTCTTTTTTGACAATAAATCAGGACTTTATTTTATATCTTGTCGTCTAAAACACCGAATGTACAGTATCTTAGACGACAAGTTAGACGACTGAAAGGCCACATAGTTCTGCACATGTCTGATGTCTGCTGACACAATCCAGTACAGTGTGTTTATGAAATGTTCCTTTATTTCTGCCTAAATACACCCCCGTCTGTTCTTTTACCGGGTGTAAAACACAGCTGCAGTGTGATGCTGTATGCAAAGAGGGACTGTAAATTCCATTAAGGGCAAAAAAACAGCAGAGACATTAAGCTACGGTGTGATGTCTAATCGCTGGTCAAATGTTCAAAATACAGCTATAGGTGACCGTCAGTGCAGTCAGAAAACAAATTTTACAGCCCGATTTACAGTGACATAACAAATTTATTTTACATGACTTCTTTACTCTTTATAGCTGTTCCTCTTTGCGGTTTGCGACACTTCAGTTATGTGTGTGTTCATACTGTACATGTGACCATCACAGACTTCCCGATTCCTGGCATGAACCTTATCCGTGCTATTCAAATTTGCGGCTAATGCGTGACCAACCACGCACACCTACACCTGTCCTCACTCAAATGACAACAAACTTTTTACGGGTTTCTGTCAGGTCAGGAGGGGTAGGTTTGTAAATGAATGGGAGAAAGAAGGAGCGAGATGGAAAGGAGAGCTTTTGGGATATTCAAGAGAAAGACAGAAGGGGTGGTGAGAGAGAGAGAGATTCTTCCTGTGCTATTGACATTCCACAGACAGGCCTCTCGGTGCTGTTCCACACACACATTGAACGTAACACATGATTATTATGACAGTGCCATAGATACTGATGTGCGGGGGGAGCGCTGTCTGTTTTGTTCTATATATAAATTCTGCTAGAGCTGCGGTGGTTTTTCATCGAACCACAGCATAACAGAGATAACAGTGTGCGGTTCTTAAGTACACGTACATGAGGCCCAATGTCTGGCTCTGCATGCGTTTGTTTCTCTGCATGTGGATGTTTGCGTGTCCTTATGCCTTTGAGTCCATATATATTCATGTCTTTATCTGTGTGTGTGTGTGTGTGTGTGTGTTTGTGTGTGTTTGCTCACAGAAGCTATGGTCACAGGACCCCTTGCACATATGAGCCCCGCTTCCTGTTCCCAATGTCACTGTACCCCCATCTGTTTCCTACAAGATCACAGGGTCTAATCTGCTTTCACATCTCTTTTCACCCCGGTCAGCGCACAGCACACATTTGAATGGAGACTTCTTTGTTTAGTGCAGTACAAATATATGCCAACATCATCAATTTCTATTTCCATGCCTCGCAACGTTTTGTACATTCAGCTCAACTGTTTACTGAGCCATTGCCTAAATCCTTCCTTTTTCTTATCTTTTCCCCACAAAGCATTCACTTACTAAATTATATTTTGACTACTTTTAGTTGGTATATGTTACAATTTTAGACTGAAGAAAAATGTAGGAAATATGCTAGTTTAGAATTTCAACCAAATCAATATCTTTTAACATTCTTCTGTTCAGCTCTGTTCTGTGTACGAGTTTGCATTGACCTTTTCGGACTTCGGAGTTTTTCACACTAAAAGTTCCCCTACCATTTTGATGATCATAGATAGGAATCTTCATTCATACTTGAAATGTCTTTCAAACTGTTTATTCTCCTGGTCGTACAAGCAAATATTGAGAGTTTACCAAAATACAAGTGCAGAGGGTTGGGGTGGGGGGAACACTTTATTTATTTCAGAAGTTTGATTAAAAAATAAAAGCAATGGTTTTAAGGCAGAAACAGTCATAATTTAGGATCCGGTTCAATATAAAAACAACACTGCGACAGCGGAGTTCACCGGCGCAAAACTATACCTTATCTAGACCATCAAACACGAAAGTGAAGATCTTTTTGGAATGTTATTAGAAACACCGCCGGCAACTGGGGTGGCCGTTATTTTCTTTGAGGACGGAGAAATCAGATAAAAAGATACAGGCCTGGAAAGCATCGCACGAAATAGTAAAAATACTGGAAATCAGCCAAAGGATCAAGAACAACAGATGCTTTACCATCTGACATACCAGAGGGTGTGTCACATAGGTCGATCCTCTTCTCTTACAGAAATGGTTTTCGCCTCAGGAATGCATTATGCAACATTTCTACAACACTTCAAGCACGTCTGCTTCTTTCCCACATGTAGGGGCAAGGAATTTGTCCAGGCACGTCCCGTTTGTAAGTGAAGTTCGACAGTCGTTTTAGTTTCCCCTTAATCTTCATGCTAGACTTAACAGAGTTCGCCGAACTGTTAAACCTAAACAATTCATGTGCCACCAGCTAATGACATCAGCTAGTCATTAAACCTCAGTCAAGCACAAACTGATCTGTGGACTGGTTTAACCTCAGAGCGACACAAAAATATTAAGGGATTAAAGACTCAATATGGAAATCAACTAGAGTAAAAAAACACACAAAGTTTATTATTTGAGTATTATATAATACCTGCTAAAACAGCAGAAATGCCACAGAGATCAATACTGTGTTAGATTACCACTTACGTTTATTCTTACGGTTCATACACTCTTAAAAATAATGCTTCCTAAATAGTTTTTTGTCAGAACATATGGTTCCATTAAGAAACCTTTGTATTATACAGAAAGTATTATGATGGGATAGAAAGGTGTTTTCAGCACATTCTTTTCCAGCGACGTTGCCTCAAGGAACCCATTTCATCACAAATACTTTTAAGAGTGTATGAACTATGCAGTGCCCGAGAGTTCCATTTTTAATTATTTTTTTTTAAATGTCTGTTTAACTTCTAAGAATGCACTGAAAAACAGAGAGGAATGTTGTAGTAAAGCTACAATTTTAGCACTTATTATATAACAATGAAATGTCCTTTTAGGTAGTTTACCTGTAATTAAGGTTGACGAGTTGGGACAAGACCGGTCAAGTTCAGAGAAGTGATGCATTGATCCGATACTGATATCAGTCTGATACTGTCTCATCACTCCTACATCTGGAGTCCTGTATGTATAGATCTAGGTCTAATGTATAGTTTTAGTACCGTCATCGTGATAACAACACAGCAAGATTTGTTAAGAGAGACAAATTAAATCAACTTTTTGCCGCTTCATGCAAAAGAAAAGCTCATCTGACATCATAATTCACTCATAGAGAAAGTTCACGAAAGGCTGGTTCGTATACTTTATACATTTCTTTTTTGTACTTTATATACTTTTACTTTTTAATTACACACGTATTTGCTTTGCAATTCATTTTCTAAAACATCAACTTACTTTAGTATGATTACTTATTTCCAAATGTATCTTTTCAAATCATTTGGCAAAACTGGTATATTTCTTTTGCAATACATATTTCTGACATTTCTTAAAATGTTGTGCATCCCTAATATACTTTGAGACTTTTTATTAACCAAACACTGGTACTCGGTATCGTTTAGTACCCAAAGACCTGGTATCGGTATCGGGATTGAAAAATGTTGGACCGGTGCGTCCTTCACTTGCAAAAAGAAAAAGAAAAAGAAAAAAAAAACAACCCCCCCCCCAAAAAAAACCAGAGGGAACCTTCACTCTCTACAGAAAACGTACTCAGTGTAACTGGTCCATATTTTGTCCTCATTCGGGTCGCTGCTGGTGTAGGCGCAGGTTCCGGTGGAGCTGCACGCCACCATGTGGAAGCCCACCTCGGCCAGCCGGTCGAACGCCTGCTCCAGGAAATTATATTTGAGGTAATACCGGGAGGTGTAGCGCTCCGGTGGTCGGTCGGGGTCCCTGCTCTCGTTGAGCGTGTCTCCGAAAACCTCTTTGGCCAGCGACGTTTTGCCGCACACGGTGATGCGCGCCACGCGTCGGAACTTGGCGTCGGTCTGGATGTCGCGTCCTATGGTGTAGGAGCCCCGGTAGCCCACGGTGATGTAGCCCGACTTGCGCGCGTCCAGGGACGGGGAGCGTGGGCTGACGGCCCCAGTGCCTGAAACGGTGGTGCCGGCGAGTGCGCTGCAGAGCGCCGCTTCCTCGGGGTCGCTGTGGAACACCTCCTCGCCGATGGAGTTCTCCTTGCTGACCGTGGGTCGGAGTCGCCGCGCCAGTTCGTGGAGCTGGAAGAACTCCGCCTCTTTTAGCAGACTCGCCCGCTCTTTAAAGTAGTCGGGCAGCACCAGGTTCTGGTCGCGCAGGTAGTCCAGGACGTAACGGAAGAGGAAGCCGTCCCGGTCCAGAAAGAAGCGGCCCTTGTTGTCTTTGGTGAGCTCCTCGGGGCTACTCTGGCTGAACATGGTCCAGAGCAGAGAGTTGGGTACCGAGAGTAAAGTTGAGCGCCGCGTCACGTAAACCTGGCCACCCACGTTGAGCTCCACGATCTCCGGGAAAGTCTTGGCGCCAGCGTCGCTGCTGCTGCTGCTGCAGATCACCGTTCGTCTGTTGGCCGCCTGTTGCGCCATCCTCACTGCACATCCGCCTCCTCCGGTGCCACTTCTACTTCTTCTTCTTCGAGGAATGGAAAAGCGAGCGAGTGCTCAGGTTTGTTTATGTAGAAGCCCGAGTGAGGTGCGTGGGTGGAGAGAAAGCCAGAGTCGGCGTGTGGAGAGATGTTAACTCTTTACTAACACGCTCATGAGGAAATGCAGCAGCAGCAGCTGGGTTATTGGTGAAGAACTATGAAAGGAGCAAGAGTCGATCTGAAACGGCTTGGGAGATGTGTGAGAAGCTGTCCTGGCTATATTGAATCATTGATTAGAGGTCTGTTTGGTAGTAGGCGACCACAAAACCCCACACTTTATTGCTTCAAGATTTCACGCACACACGCTACACACACACACACTTTTAGTTTCTCAAATAAAAACAAGCACATTTTCTATCAAGTCATTTGTCCTCATGAGGACCTCTCAAATGTCCCCACAAAACCCCAAAAAAGAGATAAAAGTGATTTTAGGGGACAAAAAGGTCCCCACAATGCGATAAATACATGGACGGACACACACACACACACACACAGTTTTGTGTTACTATCTTTGTGAGGTCTTTCCATAGACTGCCATAATGACTAGATGTATATAATTTTACACCTAATCCTAACCCTAACCTTAACCTCAGTAACCAAAAGCACATCGTTTACCTCTTTTAGTTTCTTAAATAAAAACAAGCACATTTTCTAGAAAGTCATTTTTCCTCATGGGGACCTCTCAAATGTCCCCACAAAACCCCAAAAAAGAGATAAAAGTGATTTTAGGGGACAAAAAGGTCCCCACAATGCGATAAATACATGGACGGACACACACACACACACACACACACACACACACACACACACACACACAGAGTCTTGTATTACTATCTTTGTGAGGTCTTTCCATAGACTGCCATAATGACTAGATGTATATAATTTTACACCTACACCTAATCCTAACCCTAACCTTAACCTCAGTAACCAAAAGCACATCGTTTACCTCTTTTAGTTTCTCAAATAAAACAAGTACATTTTCTATAAAGTCATTTTTCCTCATGAGGACCTCTCAAATGTCCCCACAAAGCCCAAAAAATGAATAAAAGTGATTTTAGGAGACAAAAAGCTCCCCACAACGCCATAAATATAATATATTTCTGCAGCTAATCCTAACCCCAACCTTGTCCTCAGTAACCAAATGCATATTTTTTAAACCTCTTTTCAGTTTCTCAAATAAAACGTGCAAGTTATTTTTTCCTCATGGGGACCTCTAAAATGTCACCACAAACCCATAACAAACAAATTGAAGTGATTTCAAAAATAACATGACTGACATTTGACATTGATTATCATTTTCAGATGTTAAGCGTTTGCTTTTCTGGAGAATTGTATTCTGCGTTGTGTCCACCCTTGCTATATTCAAAGCTCTAACCTGAGATACTGCGTCTTGTTATTTTGAAATTTAATCATTAACGCGGTGTTAGGTTTCCAAATTAGATTAATGTTTGGATTCTAAACTAACAGCCACTGCCAAAATAGTCAGTCACACTTCCACCTGCAATAACTGACCTACTTTACAGAAATGGACATTTTGTGGGCTGTAAACTGCGGAGTTTACCAGACGAGTATCGGTTCCTCTGTCTACAGTCTTTTCGATTGTATCTGTTTCCAACAGGCAACAAGGTCTAAATGAGAACGATCTATATGTTTTTGTGGCCCCACAAGTTGGTTGTGTTTCAAGGTGCTACCTTAATTTGTTACGTTTACATCTTCTTTATTGATATTACTTTTTAATATATTTGTGCATTCATATTTGCATATTGTTTTCAAAGGAACCACGTTTGGGTTTTATTCTGTACAGTGTTTTATTTAATGAAAAAAAAAAAACCAAATCAAAATTGGGCAGAAGACATCTGCTTCTCTGAAAACGGACGAATAGCGCCATCTAGTTCCCATTTATGTGAATTAAGTAGAGCTGCAACTATTGATTATTGTTGAAATTGAGTATTCTATTGATTCATCCAGTAATATTAAAAAAAAAAGAAAAAAAAGACAAGTCTGAAAATGTACAACCAATTGGCTTTTATTCATATTTTATTTTTCTACCCTTGTTTTTAGGCTTATTCTAGAGTGTGTGTAGAAGCACTACCCAAATTTGTCGTATTTTGATGTATAAATGCTGACACAGTCTTGAAATCAGCACATTTCTGATGAAGCTGACTTGTGCCTGCAGAAATATTTAACGTTTACATTTTTTTAAAAGCTTTATGTAGAATAAAAGTGCTGAAACTGTAGACATAACTTCTAGAAATAGTAAGAACATTGGCTGTTTTAATTATGCATTCTATAGCTTTACATTCTATGGTGGAAACACTTCTTTATCCATTAAGTATCCATCAGATTATAGTATGACATTTTTTGATAAATTAATTTTCTATATTTCTTCTTTCGTATTGATTACTCTCTAACATTGTTTAAAAACAAAACAAAAAAACCCCCAGATGTATTGAAAATGAGGTTGTGGCTAATTTTGAACCAATCTGGCCTATAAAATGAGCTGCTTTTGGCCACACAGTAAAGCGATGAACGTGCGTTCCGGAATAAATGCTGAAAATCTAAATAAATGCCTTGTGAGTAGCGAGTAGAATGCTGGTTGGTGTGGTTATTTATCAGCCAAAATTTGAGATTGAGTTTTGTCTGTAATAAATGGAGGTTTTGATTGAACTGGAGTGTTTTAGTTAATTAAGTGTAAAGTTCTGGTTATACCTTTATTGATTTATCCTCAAAGAGGCGAAGCACTTTCATCAAATTGGGGACGACATACAGAGTTAAAAATCCATCTGTACTTCATAAAAAAAGCGAATTAAATAAACAAAAATCTCATATAGGACTAGGCATTAATCGTCAAACAAGCGGAACTACACTATTTGAGTAAGTGTGGGACTATAAAGGGTAATGAGCATGTGCTTATGCATTTGAATCATTACCTTTAACTCACCAGCATCCGTTGACGCATAAAAATAATGCTTTTTAAGTGTCTTCTTTAGAATATATATATACATTAAATGCATAGAGAAATATTGTCTGTACGTATCGATAAGTATCGACGTACTAGTGGAGACATGACTCCAGAAAAAATATAGAACATTTATTTAGATTTGTGCACAAAATGTTTAGTGCAAAGGGCATCTATACATTTCAGTAAAAAGGTTTATGTGCGCGTTTACCTTTTTGCAGTTCTTACACATGACCACCAGAAGGCGCTAGTTTCATGTAAAACCATTATTCTCATGTGTTGCTTATTCTTCATCAAAGCTGACCCACTGTTTGCCTTCAAATGTATGTGTTACAGCTGGGCATCTATATGCCACGAATGACTTTTATTCATTATAAAGACATGATAATGATAATGTTTTTTAAAAGGCGAAAATGCAATGCTTTATAGTCTCAAAAAAACAAGACCTTTTGAACCCGTTAATATGTTCATATTAGGAGACATATAATCCCTTCAGCTTTAAATAAACCAGCCTCGCCAATTAATAAAAAACAACCTGACATTCCCACAGGGATCCTGTGCCTGAGTCGGTTGTTTCTCCCAGGAATCATGTCACAAGTATTAGAGCTCCGGATAAAATTACTCACAGTGCTTGGGCCATAATTAAGTTTGTCTTTCGCTTTTAACCAGCAGTGCTGTACGTTGCCGGGCTCAGTAATTGAAAAATCCATACCGAGATTGGCCAGGCTTGGGGGTGGGGTGTGTGGGTGTGCATGAGCCATTTTTTTTCTTCATGTATTAAGCCTCCGGCTACTGCGATTCTTTGTCCGCTGTACTAATTTTATTATACAGAAAATGCATGTAAATTAGGCCTGCAAACTGTAAATGAACTATATATTTCCAAGCACGTCCCGTCATGCAGCGCTTTGTATCTTTTAAGAGCCAATTTTGAGATCTGTTTATGTGGGATTTTAATGTAAGAGATCAAATCTAAAATGAATATGACTATACAGTGAAACATTAAGACAACAGCAAGTAAAAACATATACGTCTTCGGCCTCAAGATGTCGAATTTGAATCCGAAGGCCTAAACCAGGACTATTCAATGACTAATTTAAAGGGGCCAGATTTTTAAATCAAGAAATATAGACGGCCAGGCATTTTCAACGGCAGAGAGGCAGCAGGTAGGGACTATTTTTAAACCAACAAAAATAATGTATTGAAAAATAAGTCGTGTTTATTCAGGTTTGACTTTGAAACTTGGTCACATCATCATAATGTGCATTCAGCTAGTTGCTACAGTAGTAAAATGCAACGGAATTGTCCTATTTAAGGATGCAGAGAGTGTTTGCCACATTCATACTGTTGTAAAATGTAAGACAGTGCTTAAGTAATCCAAGGGATTTAGAATATGTAACCTGCACTGAGTGATCTAGCGGAATACGCTTTAGAGCATGTACTTCTATAATGGAATGCCAACTAAAAGTAAGCTTCCCAACACTGTTGAATAGATCTCTGAGCAGAACCTAGTTGTGCTTTTCTGGTTGGGGCAGTTGGTAGCGTAACGGTGAGGGAGTTTGCCCTGTGAACGGAAGGTCGCCGGTTCAAATCCTGCACCTGTAAACGTACCACTGAGGTATATGTTATAGGTTATGGTGTGTTCACTATGACCAGTAATCACTCACTTTCACTTGATAAGTGGTAAATGTTTACAGCAAAGAAATCATAAGAATAAATGACTGCATACATAAATGATGAATTGTATATGGAGTGGCAGAAAATCTCTTTTTTATGTGAATCATAGTCTGAGCATTTAAAAAAATTTTCTGCCAAACAGAGAACAGAAGTTAAACGAGGTTCCAGTTTCTTTGCATTTTTCTCCATTTTCAGTACGTAGTTAGTATTGTAGTCTCTGTTGTGTACTTATTTTGCTGTCCATTTTGCTCAATTCTAGCACGGTGCTTGTTTGAGTCAATCAGAGGAAGGCGCAGAAGGATGCCGTAAAATCCACTTATCAGACGATTCCAACGGGTTAACTGTATGCCTATGATCCTATAAGGCTTAAAATCTGTTCCAGGAGATGTTGCATATTTTTCTCGCTCCTTTAACATAATAAACTCTGGGGATAATAGAAGAAGAGGCTGCTTATTTACTGCAGCTTACTGAAATATCAGGATATCACTCTACAAACTCTCGGGTGTAATCAACACATCTGCAGAGTCTCTGTAAACAACCAAAAAAAAAGGTCTTTTCTGAGGATGGTCTGTGGACCATTGCTTTCTGTATTTCCCAGAAGCCTTTTTAGTGCGGTGAGGCGTGGGAACAGTCCTTCATCTTAGGGCCGTCTTGACAATGTTATGATTGCAGGCAGATGGGGAGACCGGCTCCTCTTTATTTTCTTCATTTCATTTTGGCTCTTACATTTTTGTCCCTTTATGATGTGATGAGTGTACAGTATAATTAAGTAATGAGAGGAAAAAGCCCTTTGTAATTTCGCAGTTTTTCCTTCTTTCTTTCTCGCTTGTTTACTTTCTCGAGAAAAACGTCTCATTTGATCCTGTATTTCTTCTGATGGTGCAAATGATTAATTTAAAGGACAAGCTATACCAGACACCATGTATTGGATACGTAAATGTGTTGAGCAATTCAATTTAGTTAAAATTAAAATTAAATATCATTGGTTTTCCCAAGTGAGAACAGTATGAAACTCTTTTTCATGTTGGGAAATTATGAGAGTTTATAATCTTTCATTATAAAGAAAAACCTGTGTAGTTTCACATGAACCATGAAAAGTTGATGAAAATATTCATTGTTCAGAAATCACAGATCCTGTCTGTTGGTGGCGTAACGGTGGGGTGTTCGCCCCGTGATCAGAAGGTCACAGGTTCGAATCCAGGGCTGGTAAAGTTGCCACTGAGGTACTCATGAGCAAGGTACCGTCCCCAAGCACTGCCCCCCGGGTGCTTGTTAGCTGCCCACTTCTCCTTCACGGATGGGTTAAATGCAGAGGTCACATTTCATTGTGGTGCACTGTGTGCTGTGCTGTGGTGTGTTCACAATGACAAATAATCACTCACTTTCATCTCTCATCTGATCCTCCTCTGTGTATTATTTGTATATTATTTTTGTATTAACAAGCCCAGGGTTGGTCCCCGCCTCATGCCTGTTGTTCCCAGGATAAGCTCCGGTCCTTCACACGAACCCAGTTGGGATCAAGCGGTTTGGAGAATGAATAAATGAATGAATGAAAGCTCACATTTACTTGGAGTCAACGTGTCTATTCCAAAACTGTATTTAAGCTGTTGCTTTGAAAGTCAGAGCACTACTTTGGATATAGGATGGATTAACTCCGTAAGAAGTGATTCCACTGAAAATGCAGCAGCCAACATCTTAATCATCACATGGGAATGGAATGATTCATTTTACTGAAAATTGCCCTACTCTTGGGTTTGTGCAAGACAGCTACACCGTTGATCCCAGGTGGCTGTGTCCATTAGTAAAGGTCAGATGCTGTAGGGATCGGGCAGTAATTGGGCATTTGATGTAAATTTTACTGTTCATCGGGCGGCTTCCAAAACAGAAGAGTGGTCCTAAGCTTTAGATCAAGATTGCTTTGCATTTTTCATTTTCAGTACCTCTTCCCTGTGCATGGATTCATAGAAAAGTAGAGGACTGGGAATTTTTAAAGCCAAAGCCATTGATAAATTGTACATTAAAGACCCAGTAAGGTCAAAATAATATTGGCTCTAGGTTTCTCATATCAAAGAAACAGTTGTCACTAATCAGCTCATCAATTTTGAGCGAATATGAATGTTGCTACATAGGTAAACTTGGTGAAGATACAGGCGGTACCTTCTATGCTCGGATGATGTAATCATGTCGACTCAAAGCGCGGAAGCACCGCCCACTACCACAGAGCCCCTACCCATCGACTGTAAAACACATGCGTGCACATGCACTGTTAAAAAAGATCACTCTAAAGTCGTGCAAGTAAAACGATGTAAAATTATTTGTTGTTGTGCCTTTGCAATGTCTGTTTCACTGGAAAGGATGAAGACAATGACAGGAAAGTGAGCACAGTCTGGGGCTAATACGGAATACAACACGGGATAATGGCGGAGAAATATTTAAGCGGGAGGACAGCAAGGGATAGGCTAAAATGACAGAGGAACACCGACAAAAATAGAGAGTTGGTAGATTAGAGCGGATAGTTTGCTAACTTACATTACACCACCACTATAATTCACATCTGAGCTGGCTCATACGGATTAGCTGCGTGATTTTCATGCGTTCGCTAATCATTTGGAGTTCTTTACAACAGGTTAAGCATGCACATGTCATATTTTACAGTTTATGACAACACAAAATAGGTCAACTTCCACTTGGTGGTTCAACAGCAGCCGCCGGAGGTGAGGGAGTGGAGATATTAGGAACCGCTTCAGACTTAGCATATGACAGACTCTCTTAGCGAACGTGCCCAGACTAGCAGGAAGGCTACTGACGCTATGCAGGTGGGCAGGACCAGAGGATTTACCTGGTTAAGGGAGAAAAATAAAAAATAATTTTTATAATTTTTAAATAATAACTTAAATGAGAACTGTGAAAAGTTATTATTATTATTTTTTTAAATGAATACATACAAAATAATGTATAAAAATAAACGTGTCACAGTCCCGCCCAACTTAGACGGGACCGTGGCACCGTGAACCCAGGCTAAGTGTCTGTTTTGTTTCTCTTGCTCTCTGGGTTCACTTTTGGTGTTGTGTCTGTGGTGTTTGTCCCTTGTGTCTCCTCGGGTTAGCCTTAGCCTTCCCTGTTAGCTTGCTCCTCACTTCCGGGTTCTGTGTCTGCACTTCGTGCCCTTCTGAATAGTTCTGAATAGATCTGTTTAGAGCGCACCCCACTTCCTGGTATGTTGTGTGCACTGCGTGTTCCCTACCTAGTAGGTCAGTGTCTGTGTAGAACACCCCCATGCTTATCATTGATTTCAGCTGTGTCTCGTTCTGCTTTGAGTTTGGGATTGGTGCAAGCACTCCTTTATTGAGTTGTGTGGCCTTATTTAAATCGGTTTAACCCATGTGTTCTCGAGTTTGTATCCCTCGTACCCTGTGTGGTTGTTTGGTTCGTGTTTGTTGGATATTCCGGTGAAACTCTGCTCTTCCCCCTTTTGTTTGGACTTTTGGACCTTTGTGATTTTGGTTTGGTTTTATGTTTCTGTTTGGATTGCCCTTTTTGTCTCCTCATCCTCACACCTCTCTCCTGTGTTTCTCCCCAGGCTCGTGACTCCCAGTGAGCTTTCCCCGGTTGGCCAGACTGCCTTGGTGACTACTGAGTCTGGACCATTGTCAGTTCACCTCCCGAGTCTTCAAGCGTAAAGACCTCGCTTGTTCCGGTTACTCGGGGAGGGTCTCCCCCATTACCCGACGCCTACTACTGGTAGCACGGGCCTCATCTTTCCGTCGTTACTTTGTGCCTGTTTTTGTGTGCCTTTTTGCCCTTGTTTTTGGACTGTCGCTGTTCTCCTGTTTTTCCCTGTTTTCCACCCTTTGTGTCTCACATACCTTTGCCCTCAATAAACCCTCTATTCTGCCTGCAACAGTGTCCTCATCCCCTTCCATCTTCCTCCCTGCAACCGCACCCATGACAATGTGGTTATTTTGAAGAATCACTCCTTTAAAAATAGTAATTTTACGAACTTTAACATTATGTCAGTAACATAAATATATATTGCATCACTAAAATGCAGGTGAGATGTTTAATGCTTTTGAGTTAAAGATAAAGGCCAAATAAATACTTCTATACAATTACCTCCTTGTAGTTTCAAACCAATACATGCGTCATTACATTAATATTGTATAAGGAGACACCTAGTAGTGTAGATGTGTCTGCTTTCTACTAAAGTTGTTTTCCCTCTCTTCTTCGGCAAGAATTTCTGAAGTGATCAACCTTACGTAGACAAAATAATTTACAATTTTCCAAACCCGTTTTTACATGTCAGAACACATTAAACTACTTTTTAGTATTACTGACCTTTTTTTAAAGTGTTATTTGTGGCGTTTATTTATTTATTTTTAAAATCTCTTTAATAATCTGTCCGTCATTGCACTGAGGGATTACCAGTGCAACAAAACTCAAATATGAGACAAAACCTTATTTACAGGTTGGGAACTGTGCAAAAATCTGTCTCCTGCTCGTTACAGTACAGTGACATATAACCGATTAAAGCTAAGCGAACTAATTCCCTACAAGGCGCCTTCACTGTGAGCTAATTGGTTTCATTTCTCATCAGTTGCAGCACCTTCTTCACAGTATGACAACCTCATTTATAATCATAATGATAAGTCGATACATCATCGGCAAACACTCTCGTCTCTCAAAAAAAAACTGTAATGGAGAACTAGAAAGGAAAGGGATGGAACCCAGCATCACAGTGTTTATAGGAGCCAAAGGGTCTTGATGATTGCCTGGGGAAGACTTGTCCTGGGAAGTCATTTTTCATCTCAAAGACACTTTTTTTCCCCAGGAAAGCTGACTTTACTGAAAACGGACTAACTGTGTTAATGCAGTCTCTAGTATTTATGCTTGCTTGTAGTCTAAATAAATTGATTAAAATAAGTAAACAATTGCTATTATTTGCTGAAGGAGATTGTATTAATCCCCTGGTTGCATTAACCAGACCCTTCAGGATTAGTGATGGGTCGTTCTTGAACGATGTGACTCGGGAAGAACGAGTCGTCTCGTGGGAGTGATTCGTTCAGTCGCGCATGCGCATTTGCGCAACTTCCTATAGTTTCTGTATTGGAATTATTGATTCACCTGTTTCGAGTCTTCGGGTTTCGAGTCGTACTGAGCCGGTAAGTGGTCACGTGACACAAGAACGAACGACTCGAAAGACTCGAGAGATGAACTAATCAATTCTGTTTCCGGCTCAGACTGCATAGGTTAAGCTTATGGGGCTGTCACGTGATGAACGAACGACTCAAACCCGAAGACTCGAGAGATGAACTAATCAATTCTCTTTCCGGCTCAGACTGCGTTGGTTAGCTAATTGGGCTGTCACGTGATGAACGAACGACTCAAACCCGAAAACCTGTCAGATAAGAGGCGAGGTGAGCGAATCATAGACTAAAGACCCAGGTAAACAATGAATTAATATTTTCTCTTTCTTATTGCATTATAGTTTTGTCTTGTTTGTAGTGTGATCAACGTTTGTGTAAGCAGTAGATGTGTTAGGGAGGTAACAGGTAACATTTTAATTATATTTTGCTAAAATGAACGAAATGACTCGAAAAAAGATTCGTTCATTTTGCTGAACGAGACTCAAAGGTCCGAGTCGGTAAAATGATCCGAACTTCCCATCACGATTCAGGATTTCGCGTTGTTGCGATCGCCACTATTAACGCAAATTCAGCCAATCCCCGCGAATTATTTGCTACCGTGCAATTTCGACCAATTACGGCAACTTTTAGGCATTTTTTGGACCAATCGTTGTCGTTTCCGGCAAAACGCTGAGCCAATCATAAGCGAACTCACTTCCTCGTTACGTTTAGAAGACGCAGGAAACGTGTGGGATTAAAAAAAAAAAAACCTGCTCACATTTACCTTCAAAAATAGCTAAATGATTAATAGTTAATAAAAAAATAATAGTGTTTTTTCCCCTTCATTTTAATTGATCGTTAAAGAATCATTATAAAGGGGGACATTTTTCTGCAACTTTGACTTGCTCCCACAACTTTACTGCAACAGAACGCACAAAAACAATCTCAACAAGCCACAACAATCTCAAAAAGACCCCCGAAATCCTGGACGGACTGATTAACTGGTGGAACTGTTTATATGAAATTACGATATACACATTTCATCCAGAAATTGTAGCGGGGACTATTGCAGCTCTCCTGTCCCATCCCCTTTGTTTTCTAACTGTCTGTCAGATCTCACTGTCAGGTAACTCACTGGCCTGAATCTTAATGCAACACTTTGCCCCAGTATGTCAGCACATCTGTTCCTCCCCCTCTCAGTTAGTCACACTTCGTTTTGCACCATCCTGCCCCTGTCATTTAACTTGAGAAAAGCCCGTAAACATGAGCTTTGACTGGATTTGTGCTGGTTTAGTATTCATCAAAGGTTCAGTCTTAGCTGGTATAGACAGTTTGTCCTTGAAAAAAACGATGAGAGTGTTAGCATGGAGGTGTTCATTGGCAAAAAAAAGTTCATTTGTCATTAGTGGATTAATTTTTATGTCCACTTTTCCATTAGTTCTCAACCCAAACATCCTGCAAACTGGTTTTAGCTAATTAGCAGCGTAATCTGACTCATCAAGACCCATTGTTGGCTTTTATGATTTTAGTAAAAACATTTGACAGTCCATCTTGATCTATTGTAAACCAGTTTTCAAATATCAGTTTTCTGCTAGCTGGGATGATTCTGTAGTCGACTGAAATCGTTGCTTTCTATCCTATTTAGAGTTATTTTACAGTTCTTGGCGGCATTGCAAGTGCTCACCGAGGCTCAGCTTGGCTTTAGTTTGTGCACAACTGGCTTTTAATAGTCATCCTAAAAAGGCATGTTCTGTGCTGATGAACCAGAAGGCAGCATTGATCAATTTCTCAAACATGTCTCAAAAATACACACCAACACACAGTTGGTAGCATAATGGTTAAGTAGGTCCCCCCACGTGATTTGAATATATATATGATGAGTACCTTTTCGAGGCCGTTAGTATTCGAACCTGGCGACCTTCGAATGTTGAGATGAACTCCTTAACTGTTATGCTACCAACCAAATATATACGTATATTTTTTGAGACATGATGTACTTATGTCATAATGTCTTTCATGCTGTTTCAGTTATTTCATACACATGAAAAAAATGAATTAACGTCTTAAACGAATTAAAACCAGTAAGCAACAGTGCAAAATCTATCCCACTTGGGCTTCGATACTCACTTTGAAACCCTGTTACACAAAGAAAATATGCTTGGTTTTCAAGAAGCAGGCTTGAATCGCTGGAAATGTTTTTAAAGGGGTCTAAATTGAGCTGAAGCGCTGACCTTAGGAAAACAAGAGGCTTCTCCCCTGATGTCTGCCATTTGGTGATGCCTGTTAATTTCAACCAAGAGTAGCTGGCCTGATGTAAGGCTACAACAGAGGAGAAGGTACATCTTCACTGTGTTTGCACAGACGTGAATTTCTAATCAGTCTTGACATTTCAGCTCTTTATCTCTCGTTCGTCTTCTGGATCTTCTCTGTCTGTCTGTCTGCCGTCTTGATGTGGAGGGTAGATGGCTCCTCGTTAAGATCCTGAACGGCGCGACTCTGTGTTTGTGTGTGGGTGTGGATTTTGAAGTCTGAATCTATTAATGCTGGAGTCTAGTAGTCAATTTAAGACCTGATGCTATTAGACCTGTTGGACTTTCATTTCAAGAACAAAGCCCTTCCCATTCCTCCATTTATTCAGATTTTTTCAAACACCACCATGTGATATCATCATTTTATCCATTAGCAATTGATGAGAAGACAGTTGTAGAGACTGAGGGTGGCTGTTGACTTTAATAATGCAAATTACACACACAAAAAACTAAAACATACTCACAGACAATGACTTATTTATAGCTGTAAGTAAGGGCCAGAAGGACACATAAACCCCCACAACACTTCTCCTAAATCTACAGGTACAGGGTGTAAATGGTGTGCTTCCAATTTCCATTTTTCTGTCTTGGTTTTATCAGCTGTGTGCTATCAATATCACTTCCACCCTCTCTCTCTCTTTCTCTCGTCTGCTGTGACTTGATTTAGTCACACAACATTAATTCATACCACTTTCTCCAGCGCTGTGCTGCTCTCCTGCCATTTCTGTGATATAGCTGCCAAAGTAAAACAGTGTCAGCCCTACACACACACTCCCACATCAACACACATATACTCACACAGTCTCTCCATACTATCAAGTCAAATATTGCAAGTAAATAATTCAGCATTTTAAATTCTTGAATTTCTTCTTACAAACAGTTAGTGAATGAGACCCAGTGTTTATGTGGTTCTTCCTTCTCTTCACATAAGCAAACAGGGCTACTGTCTTCATCTGCATACTGTTATAAATATGTCTGACACCTTGATCAATCCAGTATCCACCACCCTCATTTAACCTGGCATTGACAGGAGATATGACCTTTGATCCTGTCAGAGCCGAATCCCGTAGCCCTTCCCATGAACACTCTCTCCACCTGCTGTCACCATCTGATTGGTGGGTCTGTTCACCTTCTTCTGGGGTTACTGCAGCATCTACACATTTCAATCAGCTCTAATGGATCTGCTGGCTGGGGCTCAGTTCAGTAAAAGGCAGCCACACACACACACACCCCTACAGAGGCTCCACCCCAATCCTGAAAGTACTGTTGCTGCATGCCAATGAAGATACAACCCTCAAAGATCCTACAATGTGCTTTGGCTGCCACTGATGAAATCTAAAGATCTGTTGCATTTGTATCTTTTCACAAGTCAGATTTGGTAAAAATGACTATTTTTTATTTTACAGATTACTAATAATAACACAACGTTCAAATGTCTAATTCAGGAATCGCAGAAATGGTGCAAAATAGATTTTCCATGATTTCAAGGTTTGACGTCAGGTTCGATGGCCTCAGAACAAAAATTGAAACCTATTTCTTGTCAAAAACACACCGAAAACACAGCACGTCAACGCGACCGAGAGAGACAAAATGAAGAGGCATGCTTAAATAGGAAGCTAACTAACCTGAAACACATACAAACACTAAGCAAACTGATTTAACCAAATAAGAAACTAAACGCAAAAAATAGCCCAATAAATTTACAGAACTGGGCTAACGGGAGGTGGGGACTAAACAGGAACCAATCAAACAAGGAACAAAGAAGAAAGCTGACTCAGGTGTTACAGATAATAAGGCTAAACTAACCGATTAGGACACACAGTGGTAGGACAGACATAGGAAATGACTGACATACCACACTAGACAGACGGAACGCAGGACAGAGTTGCCCTCCAGTGGCCGTTTGGGGTAAAGTCCAGGGGTCAAAAACCTGCTTATTTTACAGTACAAGAAGATATGATGTGTGCAAAAATGACTGAAGACTCCTGAAATCTGATATATGCACAAATAAACGGTGTATTCATAAATATCAACAGTGCATCATTTAAAAAAGTGAATCTTTTTCTTTTATGGTCTGTGGTTCCCTTTGCCATGTCGGGACTTGTTGTATGTTGTGTCAGAATTATGTAGTAAGGACACACTTGCACTAGACACACACACTTTTCTTGAGTGCAGACTTTGCCACTACAGCTCTGTGCCTTTCTGAGTGGCACGCATGTGTGTCTGTGAATAGCTGCCTGAACCCCTCAGGGCTTTGCTTTGTGATCTTACTACTACAGCAATGAAGTGTAGCCTTGTGGCATGCGTGTTTTTCTTGTGTGTGAAAGAGCGGGAGGGAGGGGAGTAGAACGAGAGAGAATGGGATAGACTTTTGTCACATAATAAATCACATCCGTCTCATACAGATAGACACATTGGGCCTCTTTCGCCAACTATTGTTAAGATGAAATTTGGTCTTAAATTTGCCTTTGTCTTAAAACCTACTTGTGCAGTTTTTACAGTGATTCTAAGATAAAAACTGAATCTACAAAGCACTTTAAACGCACAGTTTAATTCCGTGCCTATTTGCAAAACGATATCTTACTGGGTTTTCTTCAACTCTACATTCAATTCTTAACTGTCCTAAGATGGTGGTGGTCTAGTGGTTAGGATACTCACCAGTGGACAAAGAGGTTGTGGGTTCGAATCCTACCTCCAGCACTACCATCATTGGGTCCTGGAGCAAGACCTTGGAAGTCGCTCTGGATTAGAGTGTCTGCTAAATGTGAATTTCATGATCATGACCCTAAGAATAAATTTTGGTGCACGAGGTCGTCTTAAGATTACTCCTGGCAGCCAATATCTGTAAATTAAAAGACAGATTTGCTTCTCCCCAGATTAGTCACAGGAAACTCTGAAGGTTTAGTCATTTGTCTCCTGAAGAAAGTGATGCCTATTTTTTTGTACAGCCACAACACGGTGTTGTATTTTAATCGTGTTTTTACGTTGCAACATGCCACTCAGGACGTAAAACTGGGTGGCGTGAGGTCAGCCTTGAGTCTCATTCCTGTGCTGTGCTGTTGAGACTGGAGCTCTGCTGTGTGTCCAGCACACTGCCGTTATTGACTTTGCTTAAGGGGATCAGATAAAGGCTTTGTCATCTCATCTAGAACCAACCGCACTCTTTATTGAGACAAATGGGGCAAGTGGGTAAAAGAAAATGTGTAAGAGTGTGTGTGTGTGTGTGTGTATCTGTGTGTGCAAGAACGAGATGGCCCGAGAGAGGGAGTAAAGAACGACACAAAGAGAAGTAGGTAGCCACAATGTTAGCAAAAACTAGACACACAAAAGTTGATGTCTGAGGCTAGAATTAGCCACACCAGGTCACTCAAATGCATGTGGTGGACCTCACAAGTACACGAGTGCGTGTGTGGATGTGTGAGTGAAACGAAAGAGTGTAAGCTGGAGAGAGCATTATTCCCCTCCTCCTCCTCATCATATCTCTGTTCATCTCCTTCCTCATTATCTCTATCTCCTCCTTCCTCCCTCTCGTTCTTTGTTCTCCTTTTTCACCTCCTTATCTGTCCCTCATGTTCTTTCCTGTCCATCCCCTCCCTCCCTCCTTCCCTCCCTCCTTCTCTCTTTTTCTCTCTCTCTCTCCATTTTTCAATTAGATGTCTCGCAATTACATTATGGGGGACATCACTTAAGAAACACATAAATAGTACAGAGTCGCCCAGTTGGCTGGAAATCAGAGAGAGAGAGAGCGAGAGAGCAAGAGAGAGGGAGGAAGGGAGAGAGAGAGAGAGAGGGAGGCGAGGTAATAAGATGAGGTAATACAGTTTTGCGTCAGAGAACAGGCAGGACAGCGAAGCTCAGCCCAGAACCTGCAATATCATATCTTAACCCTTTCCATACAATTCTTCTACTTTCTTTTCATGCCAAGTCACCGCAAAAGACGTTTCACGGAATTCTTACACCACGAAGTCGCAAATGAGACCCCTACATACAGCAGTCCTCTGAGAATCTCAAGTCATTTATTAATTAAATGAATCGATACTACAAATCTCATGTATACAAATGTAATTATAACAAGTAGCAACAAGTGGGGTCCAAGCAGAAGTCGCAAAAAGCTGCACAAAAGGATCAGTACTGATGACAACACACTGCTGACGCTAATGTTTATGAGATAGGATAAAATCACATAACTACATTAAGACATAATATTAACAATTAAAGATAGTAGTATTTTAGCGCCTCCTATTGTTCAGTTAGTGGCATTGTATAATTAGTGAATCATTCATTTATTCATTCATTCATTTTCTGAACCGCTGAATTCCAATCAGGGTCGCGGGGGGACCGGAGCCTATCCCAAGAACTTACGGGCGCAAGGTGGGGACTAATCCTGGGCAAGCGCCAACACACCGCAGGGCACACACACACACACATATACTTACACAATCACACTCACATTCACACCCAATGGGGCCAATTTAGAATTGGCAATTTAACCTATCGTACATGCCTTTGGAAACCGGAGGAGACCCACGCAAACACAGGGAGAACATGCAAATTCTGTGGCCGTCCCCGGGGTTCGAACCCAGGACCTTCTTGCTGTGAGGCGGCAGTGCTAACCATTGCACCACCATGCTGCCCAATTAGTGAATCAGGCTGCATAAATTCTTGTAGCTTTTTTAGCACCCCTAGAGGTCAAAACGCGTTTTCCTTTGCTATGGTGCCAATTATAGGCCGATCACTACGCTTTTCGGTCTGTGCTGAGATGCGCACCATTCCTGTGCACCCTGAAAATTTCAGCTTCTGCAACTTACCGTTCAAGTTGCACAATCTGTTTTGTAGGCTGAATAATAATAATAATAATAATAATAATAATGAAACAGAAGAATTACAAGAGGATAAAATCAAATATTTTACTCCAATAATGGTAAAGTAAATCATTTATAAAAGCATGTTTTATGAACGAGTGGTATATTTATTGTGCACTTTTCTAAACACTTGAAATGCTTTACAAAGTCAATGAGGAGCCACTTTACTGATCATTCTGGCCATTCTGCACAAGCACACTGACCACACGTTACCTAAGGAGGGTGAAGGAGCAGAGAAGAATTCACCAATCAGAATAATTATGACTAAGAGGCCAGATTTGAAAGGGTGACTCTTTTAGAAAGATCTTCAGGGATCATTTATGAGCTTTGAAAATCAGGACCTCGGTTTGACATCTCATCTGAAGTACAGTGCCGTTTTGAAAGTGTCCGCATCACTGCCCTGAGTAAGGCTGGGCAATTAACCCAAAATTAATCAAAACTGAGATTCAGAACCTAATCAACATAATCCATTATTTTAAACCTCTTTTAATATATATACGTTTAAAAAATGCTATTACATTTTTTGCCAGTATGTGTCCCCTTAAAAACCGAGACAACCTCAGACATTCAATCTTCATAACGGGGTTTTAAATTATCACAGTGGCTGAAAATAAAAGTCACGAGAGCAGGCATAACCAAAGTGTCATTAGGGATGAGAAACGGGTTCCATCAGACATAGCAGGGACGAATCTTCTCGGAACAAAATGCTTGAACTTTAAGAATTCGTCTCCATCGCCACGCGCAAACACGAATGAAACGTTGACAAAGGCGCATTCATCGCGCCAATCTGCAGCTGTATTGTGTCCGGGGCAGGCAAAAAATGGCTCCTTTACCTGGGTGAGTGACTGCTCTTTTGAGTTTAGCTGCCACAGAGCGGATCTGGCGGCTCTTTGACAGCTCAGGCCTGACGCTGATGGGTTCTCTGGGCGAGACCCTCCGGTTGCTTGACGTCAAGAAAAAAAGACTGAAAAAAAAAAAAAGTCTTCAGGCCGTGGCACTATGATGGCAGCCGTGACATGACCCTGCTGTCAGAGAGAGAGAAAGAGGAAGAGCGAAGGAGGGGGAAAAAAGGGAGAAATTGTGTGGAGGCAGCCCCCATGGCTTTAAGAACTAGAAAAGAGGAGAGAAATGTCTGAGGGGACGAAGAAAAGAAAAGCGTGTCACTTGGGTAGTCGACAGTCAAAATGCAGTTTCAGTGGCTTTATGAACAAAGTACTTCATGAAGTTCATGGCTGTTCGTGGTGCAAACGAGTAAAGGAAGACTACGTTGAGTGTTAAGAACAAGTTAAAACCTCGCTTCCTAACTTAATTTATCTTATTGTCCTATGAGGCATTTTTTCCAACAACTTTCACCTAAGACTTGGTTATTTTACAAACTTGGGTCCAATAACTTGTAAAGCTGCTTTGTTTGTGACATTATCCTTTGTAAAATCCACTTAAATTTCATCGAAATAGTGCGGCAGTGGGTAGAGTAATGGTTAAACCCCGTAAACCCCGTGACCGGATGGTAAAGGTACCACCGAGGTACTCATGAGCAAGGGACCGTTCCATTCACTGCACCCCGGTTGCTGCTGATGTCAGCTGCCCGCTGCCCAGGGTCAGATGTAGAGGTCACATTTTGTTGTGGTGCACTATGTGCTGTGGTGTGTTCACAATGACAAATAATCACTCACTTAAATTGAATGACACACTGCTTTAACCAGAAAACAGATTTTATTTGGAAAAAATGCAGACTAATAACCAAAAATGCGTTTCTAAGGCCACCGTACATACGTAGCCAGATATGTACAAAAATGGGTATTTTTCCTCCTTTGTTTTCAGAAATAACTTTGTACACATGAGCCCGGATAAATATGCCATCAAGAGCTGTGTAGAACCGTGCCAGCCAATCAAAATCCTGGAAAAAAAGAAAGAATTTCATCTGGTTGCTTGGTAAACTGTGGCGATTAGAGGATGCTTCGCATGGTCAGATGGGGAAGTCGAGTTATGTTGAAACGTCAGCAGGTGCAAACAAGCACAAATAGTTTGAATAAGGGAGATGAGAATCGCTGCTCTGACAGTATCCATCTCAAGTCAATGTGAAACAAACGTCGCACACCTGACGTCAACGCATTTCCTGTCGCACGCTTGTGACGCTTTGAACCTAAAACTCAGTTTTCCCCCATCCGCGCGTAAAAAATAGCCGGTTTCAGTGACTCACGCCTCCGTTTACGTGTGGACGATAGGCGCAAACGCGTCCGTTTTTATAAATGCCCGGCTACGTGTGAAAGGGACCTTAATTAAACTACGCGGTGGTCAGCTTCGCTCACAAAGCAGCCCCTTTCGCATCTGCACGGGGTTTCTTATCACTTTTGATCACATTATACCTCAGGTCTTCTGGTAATGCTCAAGACTACCTTTCCCAGCATGCCCAATTACCCCAGCCAGGTTTAATGAGGAGGGGGCCAATCTGATTATGCTGCCTGCTTTGATAAGATTGATGCCTCCCTTGACAAGCGCATATAGACGCTGCTATTAGGGAGGCTAGTGAAGAGGGTCGGTTTCGCAGATGGTCTTCCTCGCCGCTCTTTTACAGCACTCAGGAGCGTAGGCTAAGCAGCCGTATAATTGACATCAATTGGGATATCAATGAAAATGGCACTTGCTTGGGGTTCCATTTGCAGTTTTTTTCCCACTGCGTTTGCTGTCTTCGGGTCGCACGTTTAACTAGATTGCCACAAAATACCAGATGTTATAGCTGCCGAAAGCCGTTTGACTTTAGCTGGCGGCTGAAAATGGTTCAAAAAGCCTGTCCAAAATCATTTTGAAGCTCAGCCAGTTGCCGTTAGGCTCGAAGCTGAGACTGTTAACCCTGTTGTTGTAGGAAAATTGATTGATTGGACTATAAACCAGGACACATGTCCCCGCTCCGTCTCCAAGCTGAATGAATCGGAAGTTCCATAATTCAAAGGAGTTTCTAGAAGCGGTCGGCAGCGTTCCATTAATAGGCTGAGTCATTCAGGAGGACGTGACAAGAAAGGTAAATCACGACAATCCTATCAGTCTATAAAAGCGCCTAAAAAGGCCACGGTTTACACCCTTGATAGCTTCAACCAACCAGATGAAGAATGTGCCAATGTCTGCCAACAAGATTTACGCAGAGAGATTTACGTTTTCGCTTTGTTCTTTACACAAACTTCATCCAGATTGCGACGTACGTCAAATTTAACATAATTTTTCCCCTGTATCCACTATCGTGGTGCTCCTCACGTGCATAAATAGTCAATAAATTGTTTGCTGGTCACATTTTCGACGCAGATGGAACACCCCCTCAGCTGGAAGATCCTGTAACGTCTGGGCTTTTGGCCGAAGCGATTCTATTTCTATTTTTATTTTTCGGTTATTAATCAGAGCGAGTGCACTCTGTTGTTCTTAGCGAATGGGATCTCTGGCATCTTCCACCGCAAAGGCTTAATTGGATTAAACTTTTGGACGTCAAGGACAAGGACGGAGGATGAGGCGGGGGAGAGAGAGAGCGAGAGAGGGTGGGGCAGCATCACCTACGTCACTACCACCACCACCACTACCATCATCATCCTCTTCCTCATCAGCAGGAGCAGCAGCAGTGCCATCACCACCATCCCCCAACCTCCAGTACCCTCAGGGAGCTGTTGGAGTGGTCGAAAAGGGACGCATAAAAGCCTCGTCCCATTCGTCAACCCCCCCCCCCCCATTCTTTTCTAAATTCACCCCCACCCACTCCAGCCAAGCCAAGACTGGCCGAGCACTTAACGTAATGCAAATATCGCAGAGATTATTTTTAGAAGCCCGGTTGCCCACCACTACCTCCCTCTACCCCGACCACCCCGCCCACCCACCCCCGCCCACCTACAGCGTTGTGACTTTGGAGGACGGAGGGAAAGTGAGTTAACATCATCAATTGTCGTGCTTTTCGGAGACGTTTGCTTTCGAGGGTAACCGCCGTCGTGACTGGCGACTTCCAATCAGTTAAAATATTTGACGCGCCACATGACAAACACATTCAATGGTTAAGAATTTATTTCGGTTGATTTGTTCTACATATAATATCTTTATTTAGGCCAAAATAAATAAATAAATAAATATTGATTGATTGGCCTAAAGCCATTTATCTTCCAAATGAATAGCTCTACTAATACACTAATACGACTCTTTTAAAGACTTTTAAAGATATAAATAGAAATATACACGTCACACACACACACACAAAAAATACCACGTCTGTATCAGCAAAGACAAAAATGAACAAATACCGATTTAGCCTTTAACCAGGTTACAGTCATTTTTTTCGGCGACATTGACGCAAATTCCACAGCTGGGATTTCAGCGTTCTTTAGAGCGTTAACATCAGGTAAAACATTTGGAGCAGCTACATTCATTTTCAAGTCCCACCAAAGACGGCACTTTTCTTTTGCATAATATGCTGGATCGGAAATGCCTCCGCGTTGCGTGTCCGTGTAGCGTTCGGCAACAGATAGGCGTGGACCCAAAGTCGCGTCCTACGCAGCGCGGGGAGCCATTTCCGACTCAGCATCAGATCAACCTCAGTTAAACAATGCGACGACTGTATCGTTACAGTCCCTTTATCTGTTTCTTAATATTGCACAAAAAACATGAAGTACACGTATACTGAGTGTGCAATTATCTCACAGTTATGCCACATATATTAGCAACGCTTTGTGTGGGTTGAAACTACATTGCTTGCTACGTTTATGAAAACAGCTAGTAGGTGTTTCGAGTTTATTTCTCTCCTCAACACATTTTAATGACAGGACAATAAAATCAACGGTACTAACATCTAACACGGGGTCAGACTTTAGGTACAGATTTCTTAAACGTCTATGCTGATACACAGTATATTTAAGTTATGTAAATAAACCCTAGCCTAGAATTAGGTTTGGGCAAATAAATATTGCTATTGTCTCACGATATATATATATATATATATTTTGTAGTCACAGTATCTAGGCTTCTTCCTCAGAGCAGAATAGTTCAGGTTTCATACATACCACACCAAAGTGCAGTTATTCCAAACCGAAGAACCTCGGCAGCAGTCACCGGTGTCCCACTTTGGCGTGAAAAGACACATTTTTGTTTTTGTCCTCCTTCCTTAGCAGCGATGGAAAAAATCCAACACGTGGTATGGTGAAAGAAAACTGAAACATCCTTATTTTTTAGTCTCTCGCAAAACCTAGTACTTTTTGACACCTCGCCACAGGCACCGTCCTTCACATTGTGGCCATAGAGGGTCCTGAACGGAGAAGGCAGAGGTCATTATTCGTTTTCGTGAACAGGCGACTCGGGACTGGAGTCATCCTCTTCGGTGAGGGTCTCCTTCCTGGTGAAGGTGGCGGCCAACGTGACGCTGAGCCTGGGCCTCACGGGGGCCATTTCGTTCAGCCCGATGATGTTCCTGTTCACTAGCGTGGTCCTGTCCATGATTTCGGCACTGTGTTTGGCCACCACCGCGTCCAGGAAGTCGTACTTCGCCGACAGCGTGCCGCTTTCAAACAGGTACTTGAACAGGTAGGAGAAGGCCACGTTTCCCAGAAAGGATGCCAGCATGGCGACCGTCTTGAAGGGGAATTTCTGCATCACCACGTACTCCAGCTCTTGGGTGGTGTGGTGCACCTTTTGTTCAATGTACCACCCGGGGTAGTAGATGAATGGGGGCAGTTTGAGGTAGGGCTCGCCCCCGCCAATGCGCAATATCAAGCCAAAGAAGTAGCCCGCCACCGAACCGTAGGTGTTGGTGAAACGGACAAACAGAACGCTCAGGAGCTGGGGGAAGATAATCACGTAGACCAGGTCCGAGCTCAGGTACCAGAGGCCGTACACCGTCCCCGTCAGAAGGGCCATGGCTGTGGCCAGAGCCCCAAAAACGAAGATGGTGATCCGCATGACCCACAAGATCTCACGGTCTGATGCCTGGAGTGTGTAAACATGCAAAAAACATTTTTGAGATTTCAAACCTAAGGCAAGGAGTCAGCACATTTCACTGTCTTGGTTGGGTGTGAGTCATGTCCAAAAGTTTTATTACGCCAAAAAATAAATTCTAAAAATGCCATAAAATTTATATTTATAAGATTTGGACAACTGGTTTACTATAACATTTACATTCACAGTGGAAGCAGACGCTCTTATTTAGAGTGACTGCCATTCCCTAATTACAGGGACAGTCTCCTTGTAGAGCCTTGCTCAGGGGCCCAATAGTAACGCACCAACATAGGGATTCAGTGGCTTAGACCATTGCACCACCGCCGCCCCGTTATTTGCGAAAACTCTAGGCTTGAGTTGCTCACCGATTGGCGGAAGGCTAGCTGATAAATGTTCCTCGCGAACATGGAACTGGCCGAAAGAATGGACGAGTCAGCAGATGACATCACTGCAGCAGACACCGCCCCGAGCCCAAAAAAGGAGATGTAGGGTGGGCACAGGTGCTGCAAGACGATTGGAAGAATCATTTCTGACTCATCTTTTTTCATGGGAGGAATAGGCCCGTAGGTCGTCTGATTCCAGTCTAGGAGAAAAAAGTGAAGAGATGGTTACCATGACGTAATATGACCTTGCGGCCACAAAGAGCAATATAGCACGATGCAGCACGGAACGTACCTAAAAAGTTACATTGGCGTACGTCGTTAACATGAGGGAGTGTGTGCGTTGTTTAGACGAGAAACCATAGATGACGTCTTGAGTTTGCATTTACTGTTAAACTTTCCTTGATCATATCTCAGAACTCTTACTGCAGCAAATAAAACAACACCACAAATTGCTCAGCTAGAACCTAATTTTCAGTGTCCCGTAGCAGATAAGTTCACCAAAGTTCCGTGCTGTGTCTTTGATGGTAAAAATCAGTAGATTAAATCTGATTTCTCAGTGCTTGCCTCAGATGTAATATTTACAGAGTTCACATCGTTAAACGGATAAGCGCTCAATAATGAATGAGGGAGACCAGCTGTTGTTATTTACACTTTTCTTTAGAGATCTAACAGGAACATGGCTGCCACCCTGGGTCAGTACAGGCAGGGGAAAGACCTCCCCATAGTGAGAGCACATTTAAGAAGTGGGGGGAATAAAAATAGACAGTTGCAATCATACGTTTCCCCATGTGGAAGCTTTAGCAGCTGGTGCATAATCATTAGCAGACTCATGGTCCAGTAATGCTTCAGTTTATTACCCAGAGAAGAGTCTTAAGGGACTTGGGGGATGTTTACTGTATATATATATACACATATTCTTTAGGTCTTCCCGAAAGCAGTCTGTCTTAAACCTTTGTTTGGCAATGCATCAAAAGGATGGATGCCATGTTTTCATTAGCAGTGAGGTAGAAAGTGCAGCCATAAAGGCAACACATTTCCGAAGTAAGAGAGGCCCTGTTGCTGAATTCCCAAAACAGTTCAATCTCATTATCGAAGAAATCACTAGCTTTCTAGCTTCTCTGTTTTCAAGAAATGTCTGATTTAACCATTTGAAGCAGGGGCTTCAGCTATATCTAGCCTTCGCGTTTATCTCGCGCCTGGCGCCAACCAATCAAAAGAGGATCCGACTCGTGCAAGGACTTTACTGTTCCATTTGGGCCTGTCTTCATTTATTTTTTTAAAAAAAAGCAATTTTGGCTAATCTAACATTTGAGAACTGGCAACGTCACTAAATCGTAATTATTTTTAGGGGGTGCTGAGTTAAAATTTAGCAGCTCTAAAAGTAGCCTAAAACCACCACTGATTTAACGTAAACTGTTATTTTAAGTAACACGGTGTCAGTCACTAATATATAAATTATAATTTTGTACAGAATTCTTTTTTAAATTAAGTCAAAGCTCACCTGTAGAGGCCCCAATGGCTCCTATCAGCACAGAGGGCACGGCCATGATGATGCAGCCAAAGGCAGCCAGAAAGGAGAGGACTTGGGCGTAGGTAGCTGAAGAGGCAGAAAGAACCCGTTGAAAATAGACTTGCCAGGGAATTCCCCCCAACATCTAGGAACAAGAACGTCAGAATAAATGCAGACACCCAACAGCAAGACAAAGACAAACAACAACAATTAACATAATAAATATTGCACCATGAACTCTGAGCACTGGCCTTTCAGAAAGAGATTAATAAACAATGCTTGTTAAAACCTGTAATTAATTCAGTTTATGGCTATATTCATACTGTGTTTTAAACCTCAACGAGAATAAGCTGCATTAACAGAAGAGCGTTAATAACAAGACAACGAGTTCAAATTTATACTGGAAATTTTTATATTCAAGCAACGAGGAACACTGGTCATAAAAAGCTAGGTATGTATTATTAAACCTTGCAAAGCAGAGTTGACAGCATTGATTTCCTTTCATTTATAAAACCTCATTTGGAAAAACATATTATGAACACTTGACATTTAGAAATACATGAAAGTTCGCTCACTAGCAGAATAGGGTCATGCTGTCTGTCATTTTTGAATAGGTTACAGAATTCAATTACTTTTACTGGCCACAATTTTTTGCAGAAATACCTTGTTGGTGTACAATTAGAAAATGTAAATTATGTTTGTACTTCATTGAAAATGTTATTTAATGCTCTCAACAAAGCAAGTTCATAAAAAACTGCAGAACTGAATGACGCACAACCTGAATAATGGCAGGTCAATGAGTCTTGTCATCTCAAAACTGACCAGTGTTTATAGAATTGGTTTGACAGACAGTCTATAATTGTATATCATACCATAATGATGCAGATTTCCTTTATCCGGTGAAGACAAATTTAAAGTAAATTAAAATGAAGTGTATACCATTGTGAACAGAGCACAACAAAATGTGACCCCAGGATTTTGGCCCTGTCATGAAAGAGCAGTGGGCAGCTGACGGAAAGCACCTGGGGAGCAGTGCTTGGAGACAGTGCCTTGCTCCCGGGTACCTCAGTGGTAACTTCCTGGCCCGTGAGTTGAACCGGTGACCCTTTGATCACGGGACCATTTGCCTAAACATTATGCTACCGCTGCCCCTAAAATGCAGTTGCACCTAATGAGGTGATTGATGAGTGTAGATTATTGCACTCAACAAATGTATTCAATTTGTTCACGTCTTTGTTATCTAGTGCATTTTTATGTTTCACTTTTAATGCTCTTATTCATTACACCAAATTATATTAACCAAAGCCCACCTACCAGAAGACAGAAATTGTCAGCCCACATCCATTTATCAGGGTTTTGAATGCTCCCAAGCCAAGGTTCTTGGTACAGCTCCTTCACTGCTGTCACTCCAATGTCAGACACAGCAGGGTTGGACAATGCAAAAGGGACACTGATCCACTGCAAAGAGATTGCAACCATTTTAATTTTGATATGATAATAATAAATATTATTATAACATCATGCAGATCAAAGAAAAAAATGTTAATATAAGGCCTGTTAATAAAATGTATCGCTTCTCTTAATAATTCATAACCATGTATGACTCAAAATACACAACAAATAAGAATAAACAACGTTGACCTACCAGCCCCAAAAAGATGCAGAACAGCTGAACCACATCTGTGTAGGCCACTGAGTAAACCCCACCAACCAGTGTGTAAAAGATGGCGATGAGGGCTGAGATTATTACAGACATGTTGATGTTAATGTCCACAATCACACTAAGTGTTGCCCCTGTAAAACACAAAGTGATACCAATAAAAATGTCTAAATATGTGTGGTGTCTCTATGAATAAATGAATGAAAGATAATAAATAAAGATAAAACTAAAAACATATATTTGGTGTTTTTAAAATATAAAGTATGTTGAGCATTGGGTATTTAAAACAGTTGAAACAGTGGTGACCAACGTATGACACTAATTATTCTCTTCCAAATTCTATGTACAGTATAGTACATAGTATAAAACAGACTAATACAATATAATATAGTAGCCTATAGTAGTATAGTTTAGCATAGCATAGCATAGTGTAGTAGACTATAATAGTATAGAACAGCAGCCTATAGTAGTATAGTATAGTAGCCTAGAGTAGCATAGCATAGTTTAGTATAGTAGTAAAGTAACATATAGTAGTATAGCATAATATAGTATAGGAGCATATAGTAGTACAGTATAGTAGTATATAGTAGTATAGCATAGTTAAGTGTAGTATAGTAGCCTATAGTAGCATAGCATAGTTTAATATAATAGCCTATAAGTAGTATAGTAGCCTATAGTAGCATAGTTTAGTATAAAGTATAGTAGCATATTGTAGTATAGTAAAGTAGCCTATAGTGACATAGCATAGTTTAGTATAATAGCCTATAAGTAGTATAGTAGCCTATAGTACCATAGTTTAGTATAAAGTATAGTAGCATATTGTAGTATAGTAAAGTAGCCTATAGTGACATAGCATAGTTTAGTATAGTGTAGCAGCATATAGTAGTATAGTAGCCTTTAGTAGCATAGTTTAGTATAGTGTAGCAGCATATAGTAGTATAGTAGTCTATAGTATTATAGTATAATAGCACATAGTATAGTATAGTAGTCTATGGTAGTATAGTATACTAGCCTATAGCAGTACAGCATAGTATAGTATAGGAGCATATAATAGTACAGTATATCAGCCTATAGTAGTATAGTATAGCTTAGTATAGATTACCAACCTAAAGTAGTATACTATAACAACTATAATTTTTACTCCATCATTTAAACGTTTATAATCAAGGATTATGCACCATACAGTCTTTTATACCAGTCGTTTTCTAATCAACTGTTATCACCTGTACTGCAAATCTTACCCAGGGCCGATAAGATGGCGGCCGACCAGAAGATCTCCCCCATGAGCGCGGGGATGAAGAGCAGGCCGCCCATCCGTTTACCGTACAGCTGCTGGAACGGGTCGAGCATCGTGACGTAACCGCGGGAACGCATGGGCTTGGCGAAGAAAAGGCCCCCTTCGTACGGACAGGACGGGGAGAGTGACAGAACGGGACACAGTGTATTACACCAATTACTGTATTCTAACGAAGTGTTTATGATCAAAAGTGACCTTACATGTAAATATACTACTTCTGTTTGGTAAAATAAAATGAATGTAACCTACCAACCACTAGGCTCATTGCATATCCGAACGGAGCCTGAGCCCAAGCCAAGCCATAACCCGGGAGATACACGTACTCTGCTGTGCCATTAATATAACCACCTCCAACCCAAGTGGCTGGAAAAAGCAAGGATAAAAACGAAAACTCGTATTTGCCATACAAATAAGTTAGCCTTTTTCCATGGACAATATTGTTTCTTCATTTATAAGAATGCAAGGATGTAACTCTGGACTGAGGTCTTCATCCATTTAGGGGGTAGGGTTTTTGGGGAGACTTTCAGATTACTTTGTATTTCTAATCAAATCTGTAGAATACGTCTCGGCCAAAAAAAAAAAAAATCCCCTCAAAATGGGTGAAGACCATTGCCCAAATTTGTACGGTCCAGATTTGATCATTATAATACCAGTAATTTTCCTGGGAGTATTAAATAATACATACATAAATAACAGACAAGTATACTGTTAATTTTCGGAATAATTAAAAATTGTTAGTAATTCCATAAGCATATTTTGTGACAAACATTAAAAAATAAGAATATATTAATTGCTTATAAATGTCAATCGTCCTTCTCTGCAAAACTCAGTCTTACTGAAACAGTAACATATTTTGCTGTTTCCTTATGCAGAGCTAAATTAGATTTGCATTAGCCAGTTCAAGCGGGAAAAATAAACTTTAATTTTTGTTAGTAATCTAGTACGTGTTGCAGTTACATGTCGTACATGTACGTTTTGCAGTAAAGTTCTGATTAAAGTGAGTCGTACCGGTCATTGTAAAAGCTCCCACAAATAGTCCAATGTCTCTCCCCCCGACCATGATGGTCTCACTCCGGTTAGCTCCCTCCTCCACCCCGGAGTTCTTGTTCTTCCAGGCGGCCCATATTCCCACTACAAGGATCAGGACGTAGAAGATGACGATCGCCACAAGCCCCTCTACATGGATGGCCATCTTCTCTGGCTAAAGTCGTTCTGCTTCCAAAGAACCGAATGTCATTGAGACCTGCGAATGGAAACGCGGGAGGATAAAGTGAGATGCGCACCAGTTGCAAAGTGCCGCGCTTGAAATTCGGAGGAATAGTAGTATAAAATATTTTCTAAAACATATGGGAAAAACAAGTTGAGTTTATTTTTGAAACTACCACAGCTATTTTAAAAGGAAAACGAATTCCAAACATGTTCTAACCCATTACCCCTTTTAGGTAGCTAAACTGTATTTAAAATTTAAAAAACGACTTTTTCTATTTTCTAATAAAACAAATACATGTCTTACCTTTCAAGATTCCTCCCAGACAGACGCCAGGCACTGATTGTGCAAAAATAAAGGATTTTTTTTTTTTAATGCACTGTGCAAACCGTAACGTAAAGGGCGCAAATTCCCCTTTACTTAAAGGAGCAGAGTCGCACTTTTCAGACAGAGCGTTACCCTGAATCTTATAAGGGACCAGCTTTCGTCAGAGCTTTGATGAACGCAGACGTCAGAGTTCTGAATGGAGCCTTTTTCTTGAATAAAGACCCCACATCGTGCAAATGAGTCGCGCGTCATTGGAACTTTTCCAGCGATGGACCGGTCACCCAAAAATAGCCAAACGCGTCTCATGCAGCGCTGTTATTTATGAGCACCAATTTAGACAGGTTAACAGGATTTACAAGTTTAGTCCAAGCAGTAGCACGGTGGTGGTCCCAGTACAAATCGTGTTCTGCGTGTCTCGGGGTTGTACGCGGCAAATGCGGGCGCTGTCCGTGGTGCTGAAAGGGCGAAACGAAAGTCCACCCAACACATCAGGATTTATACAGCACAAGGCACACAGCCAGAAGGCTGACCTTACTGTTACCATGCAAAGAACCACACGATCTCTCTTTTGTCATAAAAAGCGTAAGAAAAAACGTGGTCATATATAATAGTTTCATTAATTTAATTGGATGCTCCAAAAATATTTAACTATACACTTGATAAGTAATTGAGTTATCGGGTTGCATTTGTGGGTGTAACTTTTAGAGGGGGTTGAATGTTGGCCGGGTATTTCTTTACCAAATGGGCAAGAGCTCTTTTTCAGGTGGGGCTCATTTAGGGGTGACCACTGCCCCCCTTTTTTTTTTTTTTCTTTTTTTTTTTTTTAAATCAGGTGGTCATCACACATTTATTTTTGGGGGAGTGGGGGGTGGTGGTTATAACTGCCATCCCCACCCACCTAAATGTATGATCATGGTTGAAGTTCTTATTTCCACTATTATACGGCAATACACACGTAAGTTAGACTGATTTCTTAGCTGTCAGGAACTGTGCTTTCTCTAATTGCACTGCTGTGTCCCTCGACTACATTTTGACAGGTATAAAAAAAATAAAAAAAATAACAGTGTATTTATTTTTAGATTGGTAATAGAGCTCTGAGACAGAGGGAAAGTGCATTTAATGGCTCCCTAAAATACGGGGTCAGGAACTTTTTGAGCAAAGCCAATTTAACGGTAAAGGACCCCAACTTTATCTATCAGACGAATCGGCTAAATTAACTCTGGTTAAAAAAAACCTGACAGCCTGCCAAAAGGATTCCAATTATGAAGAGCCGAGGCTGAACACACTTCTAGTGCAGATGTTAGTGAGCTCGGTGGAGTTGAGGATTCTTTCATGTTCAACACATTTTGCGTGAAATCTTCACAAAGACAACACATACATATATAATATAATATAATATAATATAATATAATATAATATAATATAATATAATATAATATAATATAATATAATATAATATAATATAATATAATATAATATAACTTAAGTTTTGCGATGTTAAGTATAAGTATCTTGCTGATTATGAGTAGTAAGTCCCCCTGCTCTGGTATAATGTAAACGAGAGGTGTTTTACAACATACTTACCTCCACATTCTCATGAAATGTAAAAGAAAACTCAAAAAAATATGTAAATATTCTTGCCACACACAAAATTGTCGGGAAACATACAGACCGTCTATAAAGTACAATGCATGCAGATGCAATATCACTATTTGTAAACCAATTAATCTAAAATCTAATTCCAACTGCATTGTGTTCCACAAAACGAGGAATCCTGCCCTAAATACGCATCTACTAATCAATTTTCCTCTCCCTTACAGCTTCGAAGCCAACAAAGCCTCATTTTTTAGAAAGTTTTACTATCAGGTCCAGGTTGACATTTCACCGATCGATTTTCTCGAAACTTACACACAAAAGGCAGCTGGTCGGGTGGAAAACCAACCTGTTGACTTTTGTCTATGGCGCTCGCTCTCCTTCCTTTAAAGGAGTCGCTGTTCCGTTCTGGCGAGCGCTGGAAGCGCGAAAAATTAATGAGCGCGTAGCACATCTGTATAGCGCCCTTTAAGAGTGTTCCGTAAACCTACAAACGAGCTCTCAATTCTCCCGTCGGCTGCAGATTTTACGCAAATGTAAATCGGATGTGTTTACTCAGCTGAAGTTGCTTTATGAATAGAATACAGACTTTAAAAAACAAAGACTGATTCAGATACAAAATATCAAATACATCTTTAGCAAATTTCGACTCAGAAGCGAGAAATCAAGCAGGCTGTGGTTCGAAAGCAGGCTCGATACCGCATGATTTAGTTCAAAATTATGGGCGTCAAATTGCTGTAAGCCCAAATGCTCCAAAATAATTAAATAGATCAAAGTACTAAACGTAAACAAATATATCTTTCAACTTATATCATTTGAGTTTCTGGTACTTTTTCGTTTTTTTTAGTTAACTAAACTGGTTGTTTTTGATTTACGTAAATTATTTTGTAGATTAAGCAAGGATGGTAAAACTATATTTCACCATTCCCTAGTGCCTGCATCTGATATAAGTGACTGAGAAGATCTAACTGGTTGAATTTGGCAGGCGCTGCCAGGCTGATAAAGAGCTAATATTCGGCAATAACATTTTAGAAAAAAAACATTTTAGTAAAACTGGAAAGTATAGGACCACATAAAACAAAGTCAGTCCGTCAAGGGGGTTGAAAAGGAGAGCTGGTTATTATGGTTATTAAACGAACAGTAATGAGGCTCTCCGTCCATACTCCAAACCAGAAGGTGGCGATAATGAATCAAATGCACTGGGTTAATTTGCCAAACGAGGACTGTTGGCGGGAGTTGGCATGTAGGGCTGTGCACGGTAAGTTTAAAATGGTAA
>JAVGVS010000135.1:564826-679826 GCA_032718565.1 Distichodus sexfasciatus
AGTTTCCAAATAAAATACTACTCAAGTGAAGTACAGATACTCAAAAACTCTACTTAAGTACAGTACTTAAGTAAATTTACTTAGTTACTGTCCGCCTCTGCCAAGTAGTAATTAATTTGTAATCAGTTTTAAGTGTATGGATTTATGGTTTGATAGATGCATATGCCTTGTAACAAATGTATTTATTTATTTTTGCCTTTTAAGTTGCTGACTTCAATATGATTTGGCAATGTAAGTTGTGCCCAGCTTCTTTCACTTCCAGAACACAATTATTTAAACACTACAGACTGCAACACAGCCACTTTTTCACTTTTTCCAAAAGTTCATTTGTCAAGATATCATACCACACAACGTAGTAGTGTAGAGCACTACACTACACTCTTCTGTCATTTCAGAAAGCATTTGAAAAATTATGAAACAGTGCCATGCCCATATAAGGATTGTAACTATAGCACAAATGTGTACTCTACATTTAATTCCCATAAAAGTAGAGAACACCAAGCAAGTCTTGCAAGTCTTGATTTTCAAGTGAAATTGTCAGTAAGAGGCCCAAGTATCTTCTATCCAGTACTGTGGAGCTCACTAGTGATCACCAGAGCACAGAAGTGTGGGATCATGATGAGTGCAACACTGACAGTCTAAAAAAATCAACTCAAGATGAATGTATCTTCCTTATTCCTCAAGATGCAAGCTCTCCTCCATGTTTCACACATAGCCACACAAGAAATAGTGGAGCACTTCAGATCTGATTTTTTCTTTATCCCAGCCATTGATCAAGGAGGCAGTTAGTGAGGTACTGCAGAGAAATGGTCCAAATATTGCAGAACTTACCGTGGATGAAGTTGTTAGTGCTGTCATGGAGTCCAATGTTCTTTATACTGCTACCTCTACAGACGGAGAGCTGTCTTCGTCTAAGCGCAGAAAAACCTTTCTTGAGCGCAACTATCCATGTGTAAAGCCAGTAGAGTATCATTTGGAACAACCCGAACATACCGTCATGTATGTTCCCATCCTTCAAATGATTCAGGAGTTGTTTAAAAACACAGACATTTCTTGACAAGATTACTGAACCGAATACGGAGGCTGGTCAGTATGTGTCATGCTTCAGTGGAACGTATTTCCTTGAAAATGAATTACTTTCAAAAGGGAATCTCACCTTACCTCTACAGTTATACTGTATATTGATGAGCTAGAAATTGCTAACCCGCTTGGCACATCACAGAAAATTCATGAACTTTGCGCTGTGTACTGGGTTCTTGCCACTTTGTCACTAAAATACAGATCAGCCTTACATACTATACAGCTTGCAATACTATCAAAAGTGTCAGACCTACAAAAGTACGGATATGTAGCTGTACTTGCTCCACTGGTGCATGATCTTCATACTCTTGAACACGATGGCGTTATTGGTCAGAATGTCAAAGGCACCATCTTTTGTGTTTCTGCTGACAATCTGGCTGCCCATGGATTAAGTGGCTTTGCAGAGTCATTTAAAGCTGAATATGTTTGCAGATTCTGTATGGCCACAACCCAACAAATTCAAAAAAAAAAACCAAAGTCAGATATAGAGAATTTACTCAGAGAACCAAAGTCAGCCATGACCTTCAGGCAGGTTTTAGGTAAAACCGCACGGCATAAAGGACAAACTTATAAAAGAACACAAACAAAAAGATTGGAATATTAAATACTGGACCTGAGTGGAGGTAACTTTTCCTAAAAAGAGTCTGTCAAAGTTTATTACGTCACGCCGGCTGCGCGTGACCGGGCAGGACAGCACGTGCTGTCAGAGGGTCGCGTGCACACGTCTTCGTGGCAATGCAGAGCACCGAAGTACGGAGAAGCTGACTTTATGAAAAACAAAACTGGCATACAAACTTTTCATCCTTGCAAAACCTAAAATTTCCAGTTTCGGTTTTTATAGGATTCATATCGTCCATATAATGAACACGTTTAGAAAGCTTTATTTTCAGTAATGGCTAATATCACGATCATTGACCGCCAAATAGAAGCAATTAAGTTTAATTGTGTTTGCTATATAACTTGCTTATTTTGTAATGCCCGACATTGCTTAATATCAATAAGGAGACTAATAAAGAATATGTGAACAAACATATTGTTATATTCTTAGTGAAAATATTTGTTTTAAACATTCCGTTGTTGCTGTTGCATGACCGTTAATAGGAACAGTTAGCGTAACATATATCAGGTGATCCCTATTAGTGTCCATACTTGCCTAAAATACCACCTTCAGACAGATCAGATGTATCCATGAGTCCATCGATGCACAGAAGTTCAAATTTATTAAGCTCTACTGATAAATATATTAAAAATCCCCCCGATTCACACATTGATATGGTCTGTGTTGAACTAGATCTTCCAGAAAAAGGTTAGAGTGATTTTCAGTGGTATGTTAAGCTGTCTATTTCCATATTTACACATGATGCTTAAAATTAATGTCTCAAAAATACCAAATTAACAGCTTGGCCTTCATGCATATCCTTTAGGGTAGCATGAGTTTTGGCAGTAACTAAACCGAGTGGATGTGCCGCAGCTCCTGTGTTTAATTCCGGATGTGACAGATGGGCTCCTGATTAGCCGCCACCATCTTCTGCTCTTCTTCAAGCCCACGCTGCCACGCAGCTCTTAATGAGGGAGTACATCTGATTAGCCATGACTGACGATACAGGTCGGCCTTCCCACAGCAGCTGTTCTGGGAACAGCTCAGAGAGCCCCACTGGGGCTGTTTTATCAGACTCGCTGATGCCATCGCCGGTCTGGGTCACGGGACTGCTGGCTTTTGTTTACAAGAGATTGGTTCATTTAAATTCACTTGTCATTTTAGCATACGTCAACAGTCAAACTTAACAAAACCTGTTCAATTTGGTCTTCAATCCCAAAAGTTGTACTTGCTCCCAATCTTCAAGGAGCAAATGTTTATGTGATGCCGACACGGTTGTTTAAAGGGAATTGATCACTGGACAAGTGATTTCTAGAGAGCTTTTAGAGATTGGAGAATATGGATTTGTTTAGTGCAAGTGACTCACTGAACCCAAATTAAAAGCATTTGAGTTATGACTCAAGCAGTGACGTGGTGAGGAAACCTGAGGAGGCATCCTGACCTAAACTTTTGGGGGGTCTGTTCGATTTTATCCTCACATCAGGGGTCTTAATGTGGTCATTCATATTTACATATTTACACATGATGTAATAATTCATTATACCGTATAATTCATTATCTGAATCGCTTAATCCCAACCGGGGGTCGCGGGGGGGCCGGAGCCTATCTCGGGAACTACGGGCGCAAGGCAGAGACCAACCCTGAGACCGTCAACGCACACACACAATCACACTCTAATTCTCACCTCACAGGACAATTTAGAGTCGCCAATCATACTTTAGTGCATGCTTTTGGAATGTGGAAGGAAACCCACGCAAACACAGGGAGAGCATGCAAACTCCACACAGAAAGGCCCCACCCCGACCCGGGGATCGAACCCGGGACCTTCTCACAGTGAGGCGGCAGCGGTAACCACTGCGCCGCCTCCCACTGCAAATTCATGACAGTATATTTTTGAATAAACAGAGTACACCAGAGAGGCGAGATTCCATAGAGACTAATATTCTTTACTTATAGACCATTTATACTATACACATTTAGAGCTGCAAACCGAATCAACATCTTTACGTTCTCTGAGCATAAAAGACATCACAGCTGAGAACACATGGCATTAACATGAAGAAAAACAATAACTGCCCCAGCATTTTTTTTTTGTTGTAATAAATAGGAAATCGTCAATAAATAATAAAAAAAAACAGGGACTTGTTATTAAGCAAATATTTTAGGCATCACATAATTCAAACTACGCACCAACAGAATTCTTCAGGAGGCACTGCCCTAAAATGCTTAGAAGAAATACGGATGTAGACACAGTAGTTAAAGAAAACCGTATAAGCACATCTGCAAAAAAACACGTAAATGAGAGAAAAGGCTTTCTGTTTTAGTGTTGTAATACACACATTAGCAAGTTTTGGAACTACATGTTCTTCTTTCTCGTGTACTATCATGATGATGTGCTAACGTAATCTCTCTGTTTTGCTTGTGAGGCTGCCAGTCCTGGAAATATTGTCAAATTTGTATTTCCTTATTGGAAATTTATTACAAGCTGTAGTTGAAGCTTATAAATAATTCATTTTATATTATGGATCAATACAAGTAAGAGCAAAGCTGACCTACAGTAAAACCAAACGACCTGAGGATTTTTCTAAAAAAAAACATTCAGTGGTAAAGTAAAACAGCATGTTCATCTACAAGACTCAGAGTTTTTTAGTGTCCATCGCGCCCACAGGTCGAAGATTGCGTCACACTTGATTTTGATGATTGCAGGGGGATTCCGTTTGCCAGCGGCCATGCCGATGTTGCTATCGTGTGAGTGTTTTCCTCTGGAGGTTATTCTAGGAGGTTTTCATGTTCTCATCGTTCTGATCTGATCTGTTTGGGAGAGAAAACCCAACCTTGTCAACGCCCTCCAAACGTACCTTACAGAAAATCAATTTAGGACACAAGGGCAAACTATGTAACAAGAGAGAATTTAGGGTGCATTCACACCTAGGGTTTGCTTTAAGGGTTAAAGAACTGCATGCCCTGCTTCAAATCTGACACGTTAACCATAACAATACAAGAACTGACTTGTTGACTGTTGCTGCGTTCCATTTGCCATTGGATCCGAGGTCTGGTTGACGAGATTACGTCACATCTGCTAAAAATGCAGTGAAAACTGAACTGGGTGTGGTCCATTTGTCAGGAGACTTGAACTCGGATTGAAGATTTTATACAAACTTTTTATACCTTTATATCTGAATTTTTCTGTCTTATGTTACTGATCCTGTTTGCTTTTCTGTTCGGCTAACTAGGCTAGTCATTAGTTTTTAGCAACATCGACCAGCCAATTTAACATCGCCACTTGATAAACGACACATACAGTAACGCGGTATTCCATGTGTAATATGTATAACATGTATAACACAACACTAAAGTGCTAAAAATGGAAAAAATCAAAGCATTTATTACAGTCTTTACACTGAGCAGCCATCTTGGATTCTGAACTCGGGGTCCTCTGTGGCGCTCTGAGATATTTCGTCGGGTGTCTGAGAAACGGGGGCGCGCATGTCGTCACAAAACGACTCGGAAAACAAGCACCAACGGCAAATGGAACGCACCATGTGTCGACACTTGGTACAGAGAAGGGCACTTCTCATAATGCTCACTCGCAGATTAAATATTTAAATCGTGTTATAACTTTTCATTGTTCCCTTTTATTAGAATAAATACTAAAAGATACTGATCAAATTAAAGAAAAAGCTTTTGGTGTGAATGCACCCTGAGGACACCATACAGGGGGTTACTGTGAATAAGACGTGGATATAAACACAAGGTTGAAGAACACAATGCCTATTTATGATGGACTTTGCAAACAAGTTGAGAAGCTAATATATTAGTACACAACCACTGGGAGGTTCTCCTTAAAATACTTACAGAGCAATCTGTTCTACGAATGAAATTGAGCAAGAAAAAAAGGGGATGAATATGGCAGTTTGTACAACCTTTATGTGCTTAATACTCACTGCAAGACCCTACCAAACAAGAAGCGTCCAATGAAGTCTTTGATTAGTTACCTTGCAGCCAGTCGACTCCCTCCTGTAGACCCTCTCCCTGAACAGCATTGCTGGCACTGTAAGCAACCAAACATCACGCACAAAGTCAGTAATCTACTTTGCTTTTCAAATATCTTTATAATTAAATGAACACAGGATATCAACATATTTCTATTTATAGACAATACATGCATCATCTGAGTGGTCTCAACATGCAGCCTTTTCAAACTAGGAGAAAGAAGAAGAGTCTACATCATAAATACTGGAACATTGCATAAATACACTGTAAAAAAGATTCCCTGTAAAAATTACAGCATAATGCTGGCAGCAGAGTTTCCAGACAGTTTCTGTATTCTGTCTTTTATCAGAAGCAAAATCAGAAAAGCACTAATCAGAAGACCGCCCTCACTGAACAACGTTAACGGGGATAGGCATGACACCCAGAATCCACAGTTTGGGACAGCAGATAGTGTAACGGTAGTGATCGGAAGGTCGCCGGATCGAATCCAAGGACCGGTAAAGGTACCACTGAGGTACTCGTGAGCAAGGTACCGTCCCCAAGCACTGCTCCCCGAGCGCTGGCCATGTTAGCTGCCCACTGCTCCTTCACGGAGAGGTCAAATGCAGAGGTCACATTTCGTTGTGGTGCTCTGTGTGCGGTGGTGTGTTCACAATGACAATCACTTACTCATAACAGAATGCTTTAAATGTACATTATGTTAATGTATTTGCAAAAAAAAAAAAACTTAATGTCCTTAAAATGTACAATGTTTAACTGTGTTATGAAAATACTGTATGTAAATAACTATACATTGACAGCAACATGTTACAATGTATGTAACACTTAATGAGTATGGGTAATGAGTAATCTCTAATGTTGTCCTACCAGATGTGCCAGGGTTTGTCCTTGATGTTCTCCAAGCTGAGGAGCTGAGAGACCTTCACCGAGGATAAAGCGTCCCTCAGGTCCATCTTATTCGCAAAGAAGAGGATAGGGATCCTCCTGTGTTTGATATCTACAGACAAGGCGTAAAGAGAGGTTAGTTACTCCAGTGTGGTAACATAAGGACAAAGCAAGTTTATAATGCAATCTGTCAAATTTTCTAACTTTATTGATGCCAAAGATACGGCTTTAGGACACTCAACAACTGTTGAAAATAAAACAATAAGAAAATGCACCAGGATGGTTTAAGAGTGTGTCCAGCTCTTCCTTGGCCACCACCATTCTCAACTTGTCACTGCTGTCAATGACAAATATGATGGCTTGACCCTCCCTGGACAAACAGAGACAAAACAGGGTTTAAATACAGTATGGGCTACACCAGTTATTGTTAGAATAAGGATGAATCTGAAGGCATCGTTCTTTGTGTGAATTATCTTTTAACAGTGGGATCGAGGTTACTTACTTGTAATAATGTTCCCAGAGATTTCTGTATCTGCCCTGACCGGACATATCAAAGACTGTGAATGACAGACTGTGGAAAGAACAGTTTATTTATTAGATTTGTCTCAATAAGAGAAATGTCTGCATTGTAAAATTGAGAAGCGAGTAAGTACATCCTAAGCCATGTCTTTAATTGTTTGCTGACACCTAGTGGTGTGGATGTAAATTGTTTCTGAGCAGGAAATGGTTCTTTTATTCTATGATAATTTGTCAGGTGATCAAAAAATGGCAGCATGATTGATGCCTAATTATATTGGTAATTCATCTCTTAAGAGGAATTTGACTTTACTCTGTGTATGAATGTTACTTTAAACGTATTACCAACTTACCAAAAATTAACCTCATTACAAAATCATTTAGACGTGCAAACTCACCTTGACGTCTTAAACTTCTCTATGCTAAATCCAATGGTGGGCACAATGTCTTGGGCCTGAGCCTGTAAACACAACCATGCAGTCCCCACAGATTTCAGAAATGCTTAAATGAGATCTTGTACACCACTCAACATTTTGGAACAAATATAACAGATCTATGCTGTAATAGTCAATGTACAATTTCCAACTTCATTAACTTTGTCATTTGTACCGGCACGCAGGGCAATTAAGTCGAATCAAATGCATCAATACACTTCATTTCCCTAAAATGGATAAAGGGTATAGATAACTGTGTACATAATTTACTGAAGCTGTTAAAAGTGAAGCGAGAGGCTGTCATCCTCACATTGGACGGCTTCAGCTGATTGATAATGGTGGTCTTGCCGCTGTTGTCCAGGCCCAAACACAACACGTTCACCTCTTTCTTCTTGAGGCCGAGCCATCCGGCCAGTTTATCGAACAGCCCCATCGGCCTATTTAGATGGGGCGCCTCTGTTAAAAAGCGGAAACGTGTTCAGCGGATCGTTGGCATACTGTGGGTGAGTTGCTATCTACAAACAAAGACTTATAACGTTCACAAAAACATAAAACGCTTACGTCACAGTACAGAACACATGAAATAGGTGACAGAAAAGACAAGCTGACAGGCTGCCGTTTTCACCTCAAGGTCTTCAGCAACCAGCATGGCTCACTCTTATGATAACTACAGCTTTTTGACATGCGTGCATTCTTCAGAACTGATATTACTGCCCATACACGGAGCCAGTGGCAGATATTTTATACAGACAGATGTAATGAATGTAAATGTGATTTTTTTGGGCTATATAAAGATAGTACATTTGATGAGTCGACATGAAGGACACTGACTACTTCTAGTATTTATCTGTGGATAAAGTTAACCTCTGAAATATTTGTGTGGTGAAGTTCATATTACAAGAAAGACCAAATGATAACAATGATATATAATAAAAATAAACTCTTATAGTCATATTTTGGGGAGGTATCTTAATATTGCGCTTTAACAAATCCAAATTTATGAATAACAATGGCATTAATATAGCCTTAAAGGTGATCTCCACCAAGCGACAATTATTAAGCCGACAAAAAAAGGGAAGCTAACGGGGACGTTAGCATGCTAAAACTCCTTTAACTATCATTCAATGTTAGCCACTTTTGCATTAGCGTCCTGGCAGACAGCCATAACCCTAACCCTGAAAATGGGCTTTTATATCGTTTCACTACATTCGCGAAGATGATTTATTTGAGAACGAAGAGTAAAGTCTTCACATTTCCCCCCCATTATTGTACATGCATTAGCATTGGCTCGGCTAAAAGACTATTAGTCTTAATCCGTTGAGCCACTTAGTTAGCCACAATGCTAACTCCACTTGAGTCCATTTAGCCAGTTCAAGGCTTTACGATCCGATCTGAAGACCTCTAACTAAAATCGCATTTTGTAAACTCCAACTGTTTCCGAGGAGCAGCCAACAGACCTGCATCCCCGTGTTAGCTCGCTGGCTTGGTTAGCACGTCCGCTACATCAGGTCTTACCGCGTATCGTATTGTGGAAGAATGGCTGCGTCGGACTGCGCTATCTCCGGCTGAAAGAGAGAGCTCGCATATCAGAGGAGAAACATACAGCATGAGTTCATCAGATCTCCATGCTGTGTTTGAGTAATAATGAGACTTTGCTCGTCGGTTCCTGCAGCAGGACGAACTATTTACGTCTCGTTGCTTGGAAACCAGCGCGGCCCTGTTGGATTCCTCCCAGAATTGCGCAAATGCGACGCATGGTGGACGCGCATGGAACTGCAATGTCCACAAATTCAAGTCAGACTCGGATCAGAGTTTGTTTTGGGCTGAGATGTCACTATCAGAGGTGGACAGTAACTAAGTAAATTTACTTGAGTACTGTGCTTAAGTAGAGTTTTTGAGTATCTGTACTTCACTTGAGTAGTATTTTATTTGGAAACTTATGACTTCCACTTCACTACATTTGTAAGACAAATACTGTACTTTTTACTTCACTACATTTCTACCAAGGTTCTCGTTACTCGTTACCTTCAAATTTATGGATAAAGCAAACGTTATTCCACCTTTTCTAAAAGGTGACTGGTTGTTTGGCAGGTGACAGTCTATCAGTAATCAATAGAGTTACATCACGCCTGTAGACTGGAACTATAAAACCAAGTTCAGACAGTTCTGTTTTCTATCTTGATTAAACATTGTTGCTGTTGGAAAGTCATGAAGCTGGAGGTGTAGGAGCTAGTTTTATTTAGGTTGAATGTTGATTTTATGCATTTACGGGTTGTTGCACTGTCCTCCTGATTGGTGTGTGCTCGACAATTCACTAATAAAATAAACTAATGCCTGGTTTTTTATCAGTTGAGGTTGTGTTTCATTCTGCAACATTGTACCAGTTCCTTTATCCTACAGCTTTACAAGCACAGAGGCATTAGGTATTGTAAGTGCTAGGCAATAATGCAGCATTGTGGTGAAATAAGATGTACTTTTAATACTTAAGTATTTTTTAAAACAAGTACTTCAGTATTTTAACTTAAGTAAAATTTAACTGTACGACTTTCACTTGTATTGGAGTAACATTTGACTTGTGGGATCTTGTACTTTCACTTGGCAATGAAGTTAACTACTTGCTCCACCTCTGGTCACTATACAACTATTACTCTCCTTAAGCATAAAGGCATTGTTAAATATAACTGCAAGCAGTGATTACGGGGGCCATGCAGTTTGCAGCTTTATCAGTTTTTGATGAATCGAAGTGATTAGACGCTGAAATACCTATGCTTCATCCTTTTATCTAGGTGCTACGGTTCAAAAACTTATTAGCAAATGCAAATAAAGTTTATTATAGCACCACCAACTGGCAGAGTGGTGCATTTTTTTTTTTGCTCAGGAGTAGTGGAGGGTACCAGACCCACTCTGCCAAATTTCAAAGCTGTAGCCCACCCAGAGCCGGGATTTCTGGTGACACTCAGTGTGTGGCATTGCAGTCCTATGCCAAGCCCACTACAGTTATTTGTATATTGAGTTAATGAAGACGACATTGAAAAATGTGCTTGAAAGTAATTAAAGAAGAATGTCTTGGGATTAAAATGATACCAGTTGCATGCAGATTGGATAAAAATCCAGGGTCTAGTTCGCAAAGAGATGGTTTTGCATATTATGCAAATTAGCGAGAAATTAATATTATGGCAGAAAATAGATGTGCGTCTACAAAAGATCTGCCTTGACCTGGGCGGAGTAAGATGGTGTAAGATTTTTGAGAAACGAGCTACAGTCTGTACAAGGTATTAGGCAAAACGCAAAATAGCTTATTAGCGCCACCAACTGGCAGAGTGGTGCAATTGTTTTTTTTTTTTGCCTGAGTAGTCTAGTTCACAAGAGATGGTTTTGCATATTATGCAAATTAGCGAGAAATCCAATATGGCGCAAAAAATAGATGCGGCGTCTATAAAGATTCCTCTTCGCCCATGAGTAAGATGGTATAAGATTTTAGAGAATCAGAGCTACGGTTCGGTGTTATTAGGCAAAAACGCAAAAATAGCTTATTAGCGCCACCAACTGGCAGAGAGGTAATTGTTTTTTGTCTGAGTAGTGGAGGGGGTTTTGGACTCCTGAATTGGGAGGCGCACTTTTTTCCCTGAGTAGTGGAGGGTCCTGACCTCACTGGCAATTTCAAAGCTGTGTGCCCACCCAGAGCCGGATTTCTATGACACTCGTGTGGTGTTGCAGTCCTGATATGCCAAGCCGAAAGCACATTTATTTGCATATTACAGAAAAAATGAAGACCTAAATTAAAAATGTGCTCGATAATAATTAAAGAAGAGTGTCTGGGATCAAATGGATACTAGTTGCATGCAGATGGGATAAAAATCAGGGACTAGTTCAAAAAGATGAGTTTATTTTATGCAAAATTAATAAAAAATCAAATATGGCAGAAATAGATGCGGGGTCTAAAAAATTGTCTTAACCCATGAACAAGATGGTGTATGATTTTTTGAGAATGGGGAACTAAGATTCGAATTTTATTAGACAAAATGCAAAATTTTTGAAAAAACTGCAAAATAGCTTATTTTGGTGCAATTTTTTTGCCTGAGTAGTGGGTGGGGTACCGGACCTACCTGCCAAATTTCAAAGCTGTAGGTCTTAACAGTTTTTTCTCCACAACGCCGCTTTTACAAGCAGAAAACAAGAAAATTCCACTGCGTGGTCCCCTATCAACCCATCATTATTAAGATCAAGACCATGGTAAAGTCGGTAAAGACCTTTGGTGGTTGCGAGTGTAACGTTTAGGGAGTTTGCCCAGGTTGTTGGTTCGAATCCCAGACAAGTAAAGGTACCACTGAGGTACTTATGAGCAAGGGTACCGCTCCCAAGCACTGCTTCCTGGGCGCTGCCTATGTCAACTGCCCACTGCCCTTGATCGGATGGGTCAAATGCAGAGGGCACATTTCGTTGTGGCGACTGGTGTTGTAGGGTGTACTAATAATGACAAATAATCACTCACCTAAAGCCCAACCTTGGAATGTACGTTTGCACTGCATTTATGCTACCTTCTTACCCAGAGAGGCTTTCATTTCCTAATTTCAGGGGACAGTCTACTCCAGCAAGGTAAGGTTCTTAGAAACCCAAATGTATTTTTGAAGGGTCTCTGGGATCCGAATAATGAGGGTTTTGTTTGAATGCAGTTTTTGCTTTAATGAGAGTAAAAGTGTCGCTTCGAGTATCAGTAAAATCTAACTTCAAAAGTTGTGGAGTGACTTTCAAGCCAAAGCAAACTAAGCCATTTACAGTACATTCATGACTCCACGAGACGCCTTATCCAGAGCGACTTCCATTTTCCTAATTACAGGAACAGTCTCCCTGGAGCAACTTTCTGTTGAGGGTCTTGCTCAGGGGACCAACGGTGGTTACTGGGATTCAAACTCCCAGTCTTACCAACACAAGGTTTCAGTCACTTAAACCACTGACTTATCATTGCCCCATCTTACGTTATTAAGTCTGATTTTTAGCCCACTTCTGCCCTTACTTCAGAATAATGCACATTCAAGACAACCAGCCGTAGAAACAACAAATAAAGATTTTTGTGGAAATCTTGCAAAAGCCAGTCTTTAAAAGATTTTCACGCCATTCGGTAAAGTTACCCCGACCAGGTGGTATTGGTAGCAACCTGAAGGGTTTTCTCCAGACATTTTAAAAGCATCAAGAGTAGGGATGCAATCATCGCATCGCCAGCGATCGGAATCGGCCGATTTTTGGCCTGATCGGTGATCGGCCGATCACTCACACGTATTGCCGATTTCAAACCGATCTTATGATAAAGATTACTTGGTAGCACAGCCACGCTGCATGCATGCAGCGCTCACATGCATTAATGGAGGCGCTTATCCACTTGAATGGGGTGACATCGCGGCGGGCGCACGGTAAAATGAACGGTGCGTGAGTATGGCGCCACATCTAGTGCCAAACTAGCGTTAAGAAATGTTGGTCGCAAAAATTTACGGGCGAAATTTCAGAGTCGCAAGGTGCAAATGTGGAAACCTTTAGAGCACAAAATTAAGAATCGAGTGTGCGGTTAGGATAATATTGCGCTGGGCTGACTGTATTATTCTCTCAATGTCTTTTTTTCCTCTCGATGTGTTAAATGTTCTTGCGCTGCTGGCGTAGATTAATGATTTGAGCGCTTTTTTGTTTCGAGTGAGGCGGTTTTAAGTAGTTTGGGGGCGTAGGTTTTCCCACTTGTCTGTCCTCAGTTCAAGATAAACACAGATGCACAAGTCACAAGCAAGATGACTACCAGATCAGCCGCTTTTCCATAGTTGAGGATGCAGGCTTCAGAAATCTGATAAATCACCTCTGCCCAAAATACACAATGCCAAGTAGGCTAAGTATTTTCGATTCGCCGAAGTTTTGTTCCTTTAAAGCTTTAAAGTCCTTAGCAAAAAGTAGTTTATCTTAAGGTACTACGAAAGTATATTTTTATTATATAACAAAACTGAGGCAGCATATTTGAAGTTTTACATTTTATATACTATATTTTATATGCTTAAGAATAGTATAGTAAAGTGTATAATTCGACATACTGATAAGTATAAAGCTCGAAAGTATACTTTTGTAATCTTAAAATGATTTTAAAGAAGCGTTATTCCACGCTTCTGCACATTTTCGTGTTTTGACTGTTGCATGCTGGTGCTACGCTACAATTAGCTAATCAGTAGCATCAGCTTTGCTGTGGGTCGAAAGTCAATCTGTGCGGAGCGGTGGGCCGCGAGGACCTGGATTGGGAAACGCTGTTATAAAGTATACTTAAAGTATACTTTTATAAACTTAAAAATGTTCCACTTTAGTCCGAAGAAGTATTAAATTAGTATATTTTCTAGTACATTACATGGTACATGGTCCGTAGTATACTTGCTATACTTATACTCAAGCATACTTTAATAAATGGGATTAAGTAAACTACTTTTTTTGCTAAGAGGTTGGATATTACATAACTAATACTCTCATTTTAAGAGAAATGCATTAAAGTTAATAACCCATCATTATTATTAAGGTTTCATTACCTACCTCGAAGGTCTGTGGCAACCATCAACAACAGTAGGGGTGTAAAATTTCATCAAGATACAATATTATATCCGATTCAACGGGTCAATTCAATTCAATTCACCAGAGCCAGATATCGAGCACAAACAATATTATATGCTGATTTAACACCATCACTTCCAATAACATCAAATCAGAAAAAGAAACTAAAATGTCACTTTGAAAGTTGAGCTCCGGCCACGTAAAACTGCTACAGCCCTTGATAAAAGTTGTGACGAAACCGGTTGACGCCTTTCATGCTCCTGGCGGTGGCCGCTACAATATATTGATGTTTGATCAGTCCTGCTGAAGGTGCGTTTTTATATAAACGCCTTACTCTGTGTAGACTCTGCGTGATTGTAGTGTAGTGTACAGCCACACTTCGTTTTATTAATCACGCTTTAAATGCAGACGCCTATAAACTCTCTCTACCTCGAAAGGATCGTTTTATCTTGGCTCAGTAATGATGAACAGAGAAGGCATCCACATCTTTATTTTTGAAGCAAACATCCAACCTAATCCACTCTACCCTTTTATAATCCAGCATTATAAATTATAAAAAATAATATACAATTAGATTACTATGCACTATATACATTATAGTGTACTGACCTGATTAAGCGTGTTTCCTCACCTGCTGGAGTTTAAACTGTTTTCTACTTCCGTATGCTACGGTGCAACAGTGGTCTCAACTTATAGAGACCTCAGTGTCCTGAACATGTGTTCAAGCACAAAGAGGCATGAATTGGAGGTCTAACCAGTGGAAAGCTTCTCTTGCATGTGGCACCTGTGTGTGTGTGTGTATGTGTGTGTGTGTGTGTGTGTGTGTATATATAAAAGCAATGCAGAGCATCATATCGAATAACTGAGTTTGTAAGCACGCCAACCTACAAAGTTTGTGTTGTGTGCGTAAAACCAAAGTTTGTTTTTTTCTGCTATGCAGCACTCTCTACATTCATACATAAAGTGCTCTCACTCATCCTAGTCTTCCTCTGTTTACACATCAAATAATTCTCAAATCTGTCCATCGCTGCAGAACATCTCTAGGTCCAGATTGTCAAGACCGTCAGCATACCCTAGATCTCTTTAGATTTGAACCATAAAATCATGGCTTACAGTCTGCCGAAAAGTCGAAGGTCCTTCTTGTACGGCGTAGCTGACTGCCTGAGGAGGTCAATGGTTTGTGTGGATTTTTTTTTTTTTTTTTAAACAGAGTAAGATACAACTCTCAACTCCCAATCTTGGCTCTTTTCTCGTTGTTCCGAAAAGACTGCACATATTGCTGAGGAAAATGCAAGAAAAATAAATAAATAAATAAATATATATATATATAAAAACCCAAATGTCACATAATACATATAAATACCAGCATAAATATCAGATGTGATAATGGATAATAGCCATATAAATTAATTTATCTCAACAGCTCCACAGTCTTTCTCATTTCAGTCTCCAGGAAGTAGCATGATGATTAACCGATATTTATATATATATATACCTCTTTAAGACACATACTTTTTTTTATTTTATTTTTTACAGCAAAATAGCAAATATACTTTTAAAAGTTCTTCGACTGTGAATCCAGCCAGTCGGAGAACTTGTAGGACGACTGACAGATGACATCACCGGAGCCGCGCTTCCGTTTGGTCCGCCGCGGCTAACCCTGATTTTTCTGTTCATCTACTTTGTACACAGAAGATATAAAATGACGCTCCGAAGTCTTCAACCTCATTCCTTATAATCTTTCACCTTCAATTGCTTTTTCATTTGGAAGTCTTCAATGGCCGGTTGAGGAGGACTGAGAAAAACGGCAAATCGCTGCTGTTCTTCGAGCGTAGTTGGCAAGACAGAAGAGTCTGTGTGGGCATGTGTAAAGGTGTGAGAGAGATCGAGAGAGAGAGAAAGCAGGAGAAGAAGAATGAGAGTTGAAAGAGAGATAGTGTGTGTGTGTGTGTGGGGGTCCACCGCCTTCTCATACATGGAAGCCACTCTGTTGGACGTGGAGTGAGCTGCAGCCGAAGGCTCTGCATGCTGCCTGCTACTATCTCCTCTGGTGGCCGAACAGAGAACGCCAACTTCCTGATATCGCTGGGCGGAGGGGAAAAAAAAAGACGACGCCGCTGATCCGGATCCAACACAACCCCTTTAGACACTATGCATAAATTTCTATGGCATCGGGTTACAAACTAATGACACGGTAAGTGATAAACTATTAGAGGTGAAGACAACAGCGATCTTCACGCCATTTGTCAAAAGCTACGATGCTGATTTAAAAGGTCGCTTATCATTTGTCTGTGGTAGCAGCAGTAAACGCTCCTCTTTGTCTTTCAGCACCACGCTTGGTTTAACTTTACATTTAACACAGGAGACACACTCGCCGCAACACTGTTGCATTGCGTTTAAGCAGCTACACGGGTTTTAATTAGACGGTAAATAAATGTTCTCGGCTACTTTTCAGTCGTCTAAAGCAATTCACATAAACCACCGCTTTCATTTAAAGGCAAGTATAATTTCTTTACATTTTTTAATGAAAGTTACACCATGGAAAGCACACGAATGCCAATGAGAACTGCTGGCATTTATCAGTTTCAGCTTTATTTTTCCGGCGGCTATCAGAAGTGAAGCTATCCACACAGGTGTTCGAATCTTGCAATGAACTCTGAACGCCCGGACGCATTTCTGCCGATTTTTTTTACGGGAAGCGTAATGCATTCACTTGAGAAAAAATAATTCTGCTTTGTTTTTCTGAATGAACGAGAGATACAAGCTTATTAAAAAAAACTAAACCAAAACGCTGCAATGTCCTGCAGATCAGAATGGGCTTCCGCCTGAACAACCGCAGTCTTGAGGTGCTCAAGAAAGTCGACAAACTAATAACAATGCAATGCTGCAAGTATTGTCAACATAAATTATTCTATTTATTGCACTAAGGTTTTATCTGAGTATTTTAATTCTGCTTTAACTATAGTTTGGGGTAACTATTCTTTTATTGTTCTGTCCTTGTGGTTCAGAATTGTGCTGGTCGTGATGTGAGCAGTTTCCTTCGATGAACAAAGTTGATTCTGATTCTGAAGTATTTCCCAGTGTCTCAAACCCAAAGCAAAAATAAAACTGGATTAATCTAAGGTGACATTATTGCAGGAAATCAAAAGTAGGAATGAAAATGAGAGCTTTTGAGGTTAATTCAGAAAACTGTATTTTTCTATGTAAAAAAAACAACTGTATCTCATTAATCCAGAAAAACAGAGCAAAGTGAACGCATTACGCTTCCCTGGTTTTTAGCCAGTTTTGTTGCAATAAAGTTGCGGGAGCAAGTCAAAGTTGCGGAAATATTTGCGATTTTGTCCCCCTTTATAATGATTCTTTAACAATCAATTAAAATGAAGGGAACAAAACCACTATTATTTTTATTAACCCTTAATCATTTAGGTTTTTGTTTGTTTGTTTGGTTTTTTTTTTTAAGGTAAATGTGAGGCGTTTTTAATCCCACACGCTTCCTGCATCTTCTAAACGTAACACGTAAGTGAATTTGCCGACGTATGGCTCAACGCTTTGCGGGAAACTACGACGACTGGTCAGAAATTGGTCAAAATTCTATGCAATTTTGAGTCAGATAGGCGAGCCTAAGGTGGTGCTGTGTGGGACTACCGTTTTGTTTTGGACTTTTGCCAGAGGTGGAAAAAGTACTGAAAAATTGTAATTAAGCAAAAGTATCTTTACTTTGCTTAAATTCTACTCAAGTAAAAGCACCCATCTACAAATCTACTCGCGTAAAAGTCAAAAAGCACTTAATTTAGAATTTACTTTGAGTAAAAGTCACTTAATTACTTTCAATTACTTGATGTAAAAAAAGGACTAGTCATAAATCCAATCCAGCACTAGTTACTTTTAATCAACTTTTAGGCGGTATAATGTGAAAACTTTGTTCAGACTACCACATAAAACATTTTCAAGTACTCAAACTCAAAGTGTCCGGGACACTCACATTTTAAAGACAACTGAGCGATTCCGTAGTAACACTGTGTAACACTTATATAGAAAATATAATTGACAAATGAACTTCATAATGTTTACAACCTGTCGAGAGGTATAACGTGCAAACTACCTCTTGCTCGGCACCAGCCATCATCTAACGATAGGCTACATTAAAATAGTGAGAATGTCGCGCGCAATTTCCTTTCCTTTCAGTTCAGACGGATTGTTTTTTTTTTCCCGCATTTCATTTTTTACTCAGTAACGGGGGAGCTTTCCAATGTAGCAAAGTAAGATACTTGGTTCAAAATGTACCTGAGTAAAAGTAAAATGACCTTTTTTAAAAACTACTTGAAAAATTACAAATTACTCACAAAAACTACTCAATTACAGTAACGTGAGTAAATGTAATTCATTACTTTCCACCTCTGACTTTTGCGAATAAAAGAGAGTAATGTCCTCTCTCAGGAAGGTTACCCATGACAGTCCGCTAAAAGCCAGATATGAAAACTTTTTATTTTTTTATTTTTTTTGGAAAGCCGACGACCTAAAAATGTGGCTGAAATTGACTCACTCGATGCTCATGGTAGAGATGGAGTCCAGGGTGGTGTACCCTGCTGCGATGAAGTTGTTCTTGTACTGGCTCATTTTGATCGAGTCCAGCCAGTCACCAATGGAGATGAAGAGAGGATAGTCCGGCACGTCCTCTGGAGATTCTGGTAAACTGTGCAGAGAAGAAATAATCCAATTGTTTTACAAATTGAGGATCGTGCAGGAGAGTAAATGAGAGTTCTCTAAATCCCAGTTAACTTGAACAACAGGCGTTGCACGGTTGTGGCTAACGCTCCAAGCAAAAACGCATTTTATAACAGTGTCAGTGTCTGTATAACAGATTTTTATAGCATTCTGATGGATGACGTGAAATAATCGGTCTACTATATGTCATAACTTAAGCTTGCCACGGCTACATTTGATATTTTCCCGTCACAGTCCCCCCGGACGTCTGCCTGAGCGGTCACACGTGTGTCTCCTGTCTGTCTTGTCATTGTCCCGCCTCCCTATTGTGTCTAATTGATTGATCATTGTTCACCAGTTGTCCCACCTTTGTTGATTATTGTCTGGTTCAGCCCCTAGTCGCTATTGGTTACCGCTTTATGGTTTAATTCTGCTTGTTTACTGCTTACTTCCCTCGTTTCTGTTTCCCTATATAAGTTTGGTTTCTTCCCCCTTTGTTTCTTGTACGTCCACCGTCATATTAACCCCGTGCTGGCGTGTTCCTTGTTCCTGTGTGTCCTGACCATGCAAGAGAGGGCTTTTTCTGTTTGTTTGTGGCCATCAAGTCGGTTTCGTTTGTTCTGGTACCGAGTGTTTCCAGCACCGGCCGTGACAACCCAACTGAACGAGTTACTTTGCTATAGGGGAACTGCAAGTTTTCTAGTTGAACCACAAAATAAAACCTAAAAATCAGTTTTCACTTTATTCCAAGCTGTATAAAGTGCCATTTTGGGGGGAAAAGTTTTTCATCCTCAGTCTGACAGACCATTTCTACTTTTCGTGTAGTCTCACTTTCCCATTTTTTATTTTATTTTTTTACACAAGTGTGGGACCTTGGTTTCCACTCGCACTGGGACTCAACTCACCGTAACCGCCTTGGTGCTCAAATGCACATCACTCCGCTTACAAACAGCTTGATACTTTACCTGAGTTGAGCTTTAGCTGCACAAGCTAAACTTGGCTTAAGTCCCATTCAAACGGAATAAAGCGTTACTAGGACGTTCGGTAATTATTACAGATGTCGGTAATTATCATCAACTAGTTCTGCGTTCCTAGTCACGCCCTCTTGAAATACTGTCTGACGTTCTAATCTTGTGTGAAACCAACCAGAAGCGCCGAGATATTTTTATTTTCCTGATGCATGACGCTTATTCGTTTCTAATGACATGGATAAAGGGCTGTAAGTGGAGAGCACAAAGACGGAATAAGGCCTCGGCAGTTTAAAAGTGATCGTCACTGAGGCGGTTGTTCCACCTGAATGGAACATCAACGTCAGTAATAGCTACCGCCGCCTGTAATAATTACAGCCAACCCCATTCATTTGAGCCCCGTGGGAAATGGGCTTCTAGACGGAGTCGGAACGTGTCAGCCATCGGGACACTTTCCCGGGGTTGGAAGTGTAGGATCGGCAACATTAAAACTGAAAATTTCATAATTAGGCTGAATCCCATTTCACCTTATAGCCCTACCCCTCGGTTTCGCACGTGTAGGGGCGGGGTGTCCCATTTCTCATTTAGACAGAGGCGAAAGGGGGCGGGCTAACTACACCTTTGAGCTGAGATTTTTTCAGAGGTTCACTCCAAACGAGGAGTAGGAGATTTTTCCCAGAATACCCTGCGAAAAACAACTAACAGCAACACGGCTGCGGAAGCGAAAGAGACCCACAAACGTACGTAATTTCTCTTTTAATAAAGAAATCAAAAACGAAAACAACCAGTATATATAGTCTGTCTAGTTTGTCTAGCCTTATGGTTGCCTTCTTCGTAAAAACGCCGCAGAATAAAAACGGCTAGTGTGGTGTCGCTCGCTATTATACGTCTCCAGTTTGCTGCAGACGAACGCAAAAAAAAAACGCCAACAGCCCAAATAATAATGTTGAACATCCAGCAAAAATACGTCTGCCAACGTAAAATTCATCGGAGACTAATGATGACGTAGGACGTTGTTGAAGGGCCGTCCTATTTCGTAGGGTTAGATTTCAACCTCCACATGACAAGGGTCGAGGTTAAAGGTTTGGGCTAAGTGTCCGCTCAGAGAGGGCTTTCTCGGCGCTTGTTGTTGCCAAGTTACGAAAAGCGTCATCTGGCACTTCCGCGTTCCTTCCTGTTTCATGGTAAACATTGTAACGTCTTCCTTTGAGATCGGTAGTTTAGCCCATGAGATTATCTTAACAATGGAGAGAAATCACATCTCGGCATTAGCGGCAGTGCTTGAACTCGATACACACACGTCTTATGATTTTGAAAAAAAGAAAAATATAAAATAAAAAAAATCTATACTACTGCTAAGAAATTTATTAACTTTTTCAATGTATTTTTTCGGTTTGATCTCATTACCTCAGACCGACCGGGGAAACCACTGTCGTTCTCCAGACGTTCCGCATATGGCCCGTTGTTTTAGATTTGATTTGATTTTTCTTACTTTCACCCAATTTTAACTTCAATTTTGTTGTTTTTGAAACAGTTGTTTTTATTTGATGTTACATAAAAGTTAGTCATTCATTTAAACTAGGGCTGAGCAAAATAACCTCAAGTCAATATCACGATTAACTGAACATTTTACCTCGACTGTGATTAATGAAGAGTTATTTCGTTTTTTGCCTTTTTTTAATTTGTGTTTTCCCCTAATTGTTCACCGACAAGGTTTGTACCGTAAATATGCTGGAATTTTGGTTGCTAACGTAAGTGTGTTTCTGTTTAAACTAGAGATGGGCCGATACCACTTTTTAATGTCCGATACCGATACCGATATTGTAAATTTGGATATCTGCCAATACCGATACAAATTGGATACAGTCGCAGTCTTTTTTTAAACATAAAATAATGCTTTAAAAATGTCTGAAGACATAACTGAAATTGTTGTTCTGCTTAAGGAAATGCATGATTTAAATACTGTTTTCCTGCTAAAACAATATAATAATTACACACACACATGTATATGCTAAATTATTTGTTCTCAAAAATTGTTGGTTTAGACATATAAATATTTCTTCTTTCTTATTGATTACACTATAACATTATAAAATTTAACAAAAAAATTTGATCGATTGAAAATGAAATGCTGAAGTTTGTCATTTTGACCCAATTTGCCCTATAAAATGAGCTGCTTTTGCAGAGAACTACATTTCCCACGATCCTCTGGGCGTTGGGCGCGCGTTCCAGAATAAACGATGGAAAATCTCTGGGAAAATCGAAATAAACGGCAGGATTGTGAGTAGAACGCTGGTTATTGAGGTTATTTTTCAGCTGAAATACGGTTTGTGTCTGTAATAAAGGCGACGTTTTGACCCAACCGGAGCGTTTCAGCGAGTAACGGCGCTCGTGCGCGCGGTCATTAACACAGCGTGTGTGTTTACATCATGAAAAAATGTTTTGATGCGTTTACTTCTATCTTAGTGCACGGAACATCTCACAAATACTTTCACACACAGAGGGATCAGGTCATGTCTTGATCGCGCCACTGAAAACGTTGTGTGTCACTATGAAGCGTCCGTGTGAAATACAAGCGGCGCCGCTCTAGCGAGTAAAATGAATTAAACGATTCTAGAAAAATTGCCTCGACCATGTAACAGAATGATTCGAGTGATTGGAACAACGGTTTCAGCTCTACTTTACCACAGTGCCGCTTCCCATGCATAGCGAATTGACCGTGCACGCATTTACAGATCGGCTCCGTAGAACGGCCCAATGCCGCCGATACCCGATCCAGCCGTTTGAGCGGGTTATCGGACCGGCATGTCGGATATCGGATCGGCTACGTCTCTAGTTTAAACAGCGCCGTTTTTTTTTTCCCAGCATCTGTCCAAAATCCCCCACCCTTGGGAGGCTCCGTACCTCTGCACGTCCTCCACCAGTGTGAGCAGACTGCTGGGGTTGCGGATCAGCTTGTCCAGGAAGCTGACCACGTCGTGGAAACGAGGCCGCAAGCTGCGCTCCTTTTGCCAGCAGTGCAGCATCAGCTGGTGCAGGGCCACGGGGCAGCCCATAGGGGCAGGAAGCCTGTATCCCTCCTCGATGGACAGGATCACCTGCAGGCAGAGGCGGCGCGCGAAGAGTTAATCTTCTAATGCAGCATATTAGGGGCGTATAAAGTAGGAGGCGGGTTGGTATGAGGATGAGGAAAGCTTTAGGGAAGGAGTTTGGCTATTGTTTCAAACGAAAGAAAAGAACTTGGATCTAGATCAGTGGATTACGTTTAAAACTGGCTCAAAAGTGATCATTTTACAGCCGTTCAACGATTCGACGTAGGCTGATATCACAAAGTCTGCGGTTCCACGCAAATCGGAAGCCAGAGATCGATATGAGACGTTGTTATACGCTGATTTAATCACTTCCATCAAATCAAATCACAAAAATTTACTTAAATATCACTGGGTATTTTTTTACTCCTGACATTTAAGTGAAAAATAATCTCTTTTAGTAAAAAATAGACCTCATGTCCAATATAACGTGATGGATGTTTTTAGGGCCCTATGAAATGCGTTTTGTTCTTTCCTAAATTCCGTTTTTATGTATTTCTAAATTTGTTTTTTCCATTTTTATTCCTCTAAATTCCGTGTTTTACATCATAATCCTATTTATTCACGTGAAAAGTGTCTAATTATGGAGTGGACGGGAAAAAAGAACAATGCAATAGGAAAAAAATCTCACATTCAACTTCAACAAAGTGCTGGGGTTCAGCAGAACATTTACTTACTGCTTTGGTGAAACATTAACCTGTGAACAACAAAAAACGTTTTTTTTTTTCATGCTAAACGAAACGTCACGTGTTCTTGCGGGTGCAGTCTATCGTGTGCTGGCAAAACTTACAAAAGAGTTGTTCTCCCGATTCGTAAAAATCCTTTGGTTATTGTTCTGCTCTAAACTTAGCACTAACAGTCGAATTCCGTAATTTTTTTTTTTGAGGAGCCTCTTCGCCATAGCTGACCGTTGACGTTTTCCGCTCTGTGTCTGTGCGTTTGTGTGTGGAAAGCTGAGTCTTGCCTCAACAGTTAACATGTACAGGGGGCTGCAGTGGCCAAAATTGTTTAGAAACCCTTGCTTTGCTTTGCCCCCACACCGATATCAGCGACTTATACGACATTCCGCGTTTTTACAACGGATTCCGTTTTATTTGTTGAATTCCGCGATTCCGTCCGCGTTTTTTCCGCGTCGCGGAAATCGTAGGGTGCTACGTTTTCATTGTGAATCATTTTGGACTCAATGATCACTGAATCAATATATCGGTTTACATCGATGCATCGTTACACCCTTATCGTCGTGTGTCCTTCCTGTATTCTTTTCAGCTTTTTCCCCTTTAAGGGCCAAACATATCCGAACAGAAGCACCAAAGTGGCTAATAATCCGGAAAACAGCACCATGCCGTAGACACGTTGGCCCTTTTGAGAAGTTCTGTCTTGTAAGATGAGAAATGAGAGAAGAAGAAAGGAAAGTGACGGGTTTGACAGAGGGACGAGCTCACATCCTGATTCGACATCTCCCAGTAAGGCCGCTCTCCGTAAGACATCACTTCCCACATGACGATGCCGTAGCTCCACGCATCACTGGCCGAGGAGAACTTCCTGTACTGGATGGCCTCCGGAGCCGTCCAACGAATGGGAATCTTCCCTCCCTGCGGAAAAAGTGACAAAATCTTAGTCTGGCAAGGTCTTTCGTAGGCAGAGACAGACAGCCACGTCTTTGCCATCGTTCACCAACGGTTGTTAAGAAGATATTCTTGGGTTTTCTTCAACTTGTAAAATAATAAAATCTTTAAAATACCATCGCTTTTAACGTCTGATATAACATGACGTTACAATATCGGATCGATCTGACCTCTGCATTCGACCCATCCTTGAAGGAGCAGTGGGCAGCACCCGGGGAGCAGTGCTTGGGGACGGTACCTTGCGATCACGGGGCAGGCCAACGCTCTGACCGTTGCGCTATCAGCTATTCGTTCCGTGCATACAAACGGATTTCATCGTAGAGCATATCAGTTAATCGGTCTGCGGGCGCGGGACGGCTTGGACGCAAATATCAGTCCCTCCAAGATTTCGCCGGCCTTTTTTGACATTGTCGCGGCCTAAAACGCCTAATGTCGCGGTAGCTTTTTTCAAAAAAATTGCGATGGAAGTTGTTTTTAGGCGTGTTCTTGCGAGAAAGTTGCGGGGGCACGTCCAAAAAAAAACGTGCGATTTTGTCCCCCTTTATGAGGCTTAAAAAAGAAGGGAACAAAGCCACTGTTGTTTTTTCATAACCCTTAATCATTTCGTTATTTCTGAAGGAAAACGTGAGGCGTTTTTATCCCACACGTTTCCTGCCTCTTCTAAACGCAACGAGGAAGCCAGCTCGCCGACGTACGGCTCGCCGTTCGGTCCAAAAATTGCGGTAATTGAAAATGAAAATCGCACGGCGGAAATGGATTCGCAGGCACTCGCCGAATAGGTGCCACGGCGAAATCCTGGCGGGTCTGAAATACGGCGAGAGGGAGCGGCCGTGACAGAGACAGGCCTCCGAAGCGGACTCTAATCTGGACAGTCAGACGTCACTTAATTTAAGTGAAAACGGGCCGAAATAAGCTGAAAACGACCGTTTTCCATAGTCAGGATTACATCAAACACGTCTAGTCAAGGTTAAATAACCTTAAAATGAGATTAATTTTTTCCCTTGATATCATTTTTGCTGAGCACTTCCCTCTCTTTATGTGTTTGCCACTTTTTCCACTTGCAGCTCAGTTGATCCGAAAATGAACTTTAAACTGCCCAATTGCCGGTCAATCGCGTTATAAGAGAACACTCCATTGAAACATAATTCGCAAGTCGGGCTGCCAAGAATCCAGCGCGAGTGAACTGTTTTGGCTGACCGCTGAATTTTCTTTCTTTCATTCTTTATATTACAACATTAAGGAGAGCTTCCGATGAGTCGCTTTCCAGGCCTCTCCATTAGCTTATCGCACCAGCGTAATTACGCTATTAGACTTCGCCGATTGCTTTCACACACCACTTATAGTCCGGGGGCTCTGAAGTTTCCTCACCAATGCCGCAACCGCGTTCTCTAAGCCTTATGAGGTTTCTCAGATGTACGTATATTGCAACTCTGAAGGCTGCACCCGCGTGTGTGCGCGCATGTGTGTGTGTGTGTGAGTGTGTGTGTCTAACCGTGGTAGTGTAGGCCGCCTCCGGGTCGTCCTCCAGCACCCTGGACAGGCCGAAGTCCGACACCTTACACACCAGGTTGTCATCCACCAGAATGTTCCGGGCTGCCAGGTCCCGGTGGACGTAGCCGATGTCGGACAGGTACATCATGCCAGAGGCAATGCCGCGCAGCATGCCAACCAGCTGGATGACGGTGAACTGCCCGTCGTGCTTCTGTGGAGGGGAAGAGTTGGGGAAGAGAGAGAGAGAGAGAGAGAGAGAGAATCTCATGATTCAATTCCGATTCTTGGGCTCACGATTCGATTCACGATTCAAAAACTATAAACGATTCAATACACAGATGAATTTGTTTCCAGAATCCACATTACGCCATCTGTAGGATTGCCGAGCTGAACTCGCGTTGGGGGGAAAAAGGAACGAAAGTGGCATTATGTTAGTTGAAAGATATGAATAGATTTTTGGGAATGAACGAATCGATTTTGAATCGACAGAGAAAGAATCGCGATTCGATTCTTTTTTTTGCACATACTATAAATATATATGACGGCATATTAGGGCCATTGTAGATTAAAAAATAATCAAACGGGGTTGGGGAGGGGGGTAAAATTATGAGAAAAAAGTCAGAAATTCTGAGATTGACATACGTCTTGTATCGAAAAAACTCGGATATTCTCTGATATTGTAAAGTCATAAATTTGCGACAATAAAGTCCAAATTTTTGAGATTAAAGACGTAAATTTACGAGAAAAAACGCGGATATTCTCTGATATTCATTCATTCATTCATTTTCCGAACCGCTGTAATCCCAACTGCTGTCGCGGGGGGACCGGAGCCTATCCCGGCAACTTTCGGCACAAGGTGGGGACCGGCCCTGGGAAGGCGTCAACACACCGCAGGGCATTCGCTGATATTGTAAAGTCATAAATTTGCAAGAAAGAAAACCCCGAAATGCTCTGAGATGTAAGTAGTACGTTTACGAGAAGAAAAAATGGGATATTCTCTGAGTTTCAAGTGGTAAATATACGAGAAAAAAAGTCAGATATTCTTTAAGATCAGAAAGTCGCACATTTGCGAGAAAACGTCAGATATTCTCTGAGATTTGAAAGTCGCAAAACAGGAGGAAATCACGGAACCACAACGCCTGTGTGAAACGTCCCCACTGGACGCTTCACGAGGAGGCACTCGCTCACGGTGAAGAGGTGGAACATGGTTGAATGAGGTGAGTTCACCCGTGTTGAAATGAGACGTGTAGCGTCGGCAGGTTATGTTTCATGTCGTGTATTATGGTAGATCACGTTTGTTTGGCGGAAGAATTTAATTTGGACTTTATTGTTGCAAATTTATGACTTTACAATATCAGAGAATAGCCGAGTTTTTATATATGACATTATTTCTGACTTTTCCCGCCCCAACCCCATTTTATTATTTTTTTTAAATATACAATGGCCCTAATACACTGTCGTACACACACACGACAGTGTATTAGGGCCATTGTGCCGTGGTCGCAGGTTCGAATCCAGGGCTGGTAAAGTTACCACTGAGGTACTCATGAGCAAGGTACCGTCCCCAAGCACTGCTCCCCGGGTGCTTGTTAGCTGCCCACTGTTCCCTCATTTTAAACATTTAACTTCCCATATTTGGCAGATTTTGTGGCTTTGGGATGAAAAATCCTTTTATGGAATAAATTTGATAGAAACGTTCCCGGTTTTGTCAACGATTTGGTTTTGGTTTGGAGTATTTTCTTAAATTCCCTGAATATTTAAATAGTATAATAATTATACAACATTACAATCACAAACAAAATGTGTTACACGTACACGCATGCAACAAAATTAGCAGAAGAGCGCTCTTCAGCGGGTGTAGATTCGCTTAGGCCCAAAGTTCTGAATGATATCAATGTATTTTGTCTGAAATTTGGAATTAAATGTGACTCTGCACGACCAAACCAGTCGCTTGTGGCAAATTTTCTAAATTGTTATTATTCTTGAAAGGGCATAAATCAAGCTTCAAAACGATACCTATATCGAATGAATCGGACGACATCCGACTGAGATATCAACATTCAAAGGAGTCGGGTTTCTCCTGTCACGCCAAGTGAGAAACGGAGAAATCTGCCTTTGAAGTTGACTGTCGACGTAGCACTCACAGACGCTCGGTGCGGTCGCGGCTACGTTTGTATTTACGGTAGCCTACGCTGCATTCACAGCCAGACGGATAGCCCACCTGCGTTAGGTTAACTGAACTCGGGAGACGAAGATGGATTCCGGAGAAATATCTTCACACTAGTCGACGAGTGGATTTACCGTAAATATTGAAGTAGAGCGGTCAAAACAGAAACTTTTAACATTCTGCTGGAATTGAATTCCTCACCTCAAGAAAGTCACGTTTTTAGGATGGAAAGGGGAAGTTTCAAAACACTAAAAACACCCCACGCAACATAAACGGCCGTTTTTCTCGGAAATCTCCGTTGCGACAAGCGACTGGTTTTGCCGTGCAGGTTCACAAATGTGGTAGTTTACTGATAAATTTAACACAAATCAGAGAAACTGACACTTTTCATATAGTTTCAGTTTCGTCCAGATTCCTATAATATCCCTATTCTCAACAAATGACCTTCTAGGGCAAACGTGGTCACGCTCCGCACCGTCGGGTGAAGTTGCCCGTTGGAGCTGCTCTTACCCGCAGGAAGGAGTCCAAGGATCCGTTCTCCATATACTCCACCACTATCATCACAGGACGACCTGCTCCAAAAAACAACAACACAGGATACAGCGTTTAGATAAAGATAGACAGATGAAGAAAGAGAGAGAGAGAGAGAGATAAAACTATATATAAAACGCAGACGAGCAGTCGTACTCTCCCTATTCCTTTAGCTGTAATTTTACTCTTACTCACTCTGACTTTTTACTCACTCACATTTTTCAGAATGCCTTCATGACAACGAGTCTGCTCTCAGGGGCGAAAGTCCCTATCTAGAGAAACCTGCTCGCTTTAGAACACGTCTCCGTCTCTAGGTGCAGTCACAGGCTGTGGAATACACCTACGTCGGTCCCAAATCGCGGCACGGGGGCGCAGCGGTTAGCGCTGCCGCCTCACAGCGAGCAGGTCCTGGGTTGGATCCCAGTGCGGAGTTTGCGTGCTCTCCTCGTGTTCGCGTGGGTTTCCTTCTGGCCTCTAGGGGCTCCGGTTTCATCCCACAGTCCAAACGCATGCGATATGCAGTAGCTTGACTGGCGAATCTAAATGAGCCCCGTAAGGTGTGTGTGTGTGTGTGGGCGGGGGTGTTGGCGTCTGCCCAGGGTTTCCCCCCCAGCCCCGCGACCGGATTGACCGAAAATGACCGTTTCGAAGCCAACTTTTATCAACATTTTCTCCTGATTCTGATTACCTCAGACTTCCGCTCTTAAACCTGAAAATATTTAAGTTCTGTTTACTTGCCAGTCAATTTGAATTCCCACATAATTCGCTCCTCTCCTGCCCAGAATCCGATGGATGTGAACGGTTTTAGCCGAACGCTCAAATTCTTTCTCATATTATATAAGATTAAGGGGCTGCTTTGATTCTGTAAAGCGTTTTGTGGCTTCGTGGCGGCATTTGTGACTCTGCACGGTAAAACCAGTCACTTGTCGCAATTTCCAATTCTGTTTTCATGAAAGGGCATAAATCAAGCTTCAAAACGATACCTATATCGAATGAATCGGACGACATATGACTGAGATATCAACATTCAAAGGAGTCGGGTTTCTCCTGTCACGCCAAGTGAGAAACCAATGCAAATTGCCTTTGAAGTTGACTATCGACGCCACTATCACAGACGCCGGTGCGGTCGCGGTTACGCTTATGCTTACGTAGCCTACGCTGCATTCACAGCCATCGGGATAGCCTACCTGGGCGCTAGGGGTTAACTGGAACCGGAGACGGATGGATTCCGGAGAAATATCTTCACGCTTAGTCAACCAGTGGATTTACTGCAAAATATTGAAGTAGAGCGGTCAAAACAGAAACTTTGAACATTCTGCTGGAATCGAATTTCTCACCTCGAGAAAGTCACGTTTTTAGGATGGAAAGGAAGTTTTTCAGTGTTTTCACTGTTTCAAAACACTAAAAACTCGCGAAAACTCCCAAATTTTACCCCACGCAAACACAAACGCTGCTTTTTTCTCGAAAACCTCCGCTATGACATCGCGACTGGTTTGCCGCAGAGTCACATGTAGCCGGGTCACTACGCACGCCTAACGAAGGTGTCATTTGGATCCTTCCAGTGGTCAGTAAACGCTCGACGCCTGCTGCTCAGTCCGCGGTCATTATCAGATTCCCGCAGCGCGAGACGCGCTTCCATATTAGACAGCAACTGCCACGCAGATCCTCTCAAGCGCCTATTCTCAATTGCTCATCTGATTCTTCACTACTCCCCAAACTGCTCCGAGCGACAGACCGACACAACCTCTGCTGCGGAGTGGGGGTGGGATGGGGCGGCGGGAAGTGAGGGGCCACGGACTTCATGAACAAGACAAGAGAGTTAAAAGAGGACGACCAATAGGAGCAGAGAGTGGGATCAGGCTTCCTTGCAGGTTCTCCTTCACACGGACGCCTGAACGTTTAATCGCTTTTCTGCTCATTGGAGCAAATCGGCCCACGCTGGCGCTCAGCACCGCGCTCGCCGCTGTGCGCTCGGGTGGCGCTAAATGAACCCTGCATGCGACGCTTTGGGGTCCAACTCGACGAACGTGAGGAACGACGCCATTATAACACCAGTGAAACGCCAATCGAACGCAGCAAACGCAGCAAAAACGCGTTCAGAGGGCGTTCATTTCGAACGTCCGTATGGGCGAGGCCTTCAGGCTGGTAATTATCTCACTTTTGGGATGTAGGAAATAACTGACCAAAACCTGTTTGCATTGCTTACGATATCATGTGGCAGAACTGAAATTCCCTTAAAAATTTTGGCTTAGTTTCAGGAAAAAAATCTGTAAAAGTCTCCATCATCTAAGGGGGTATTCACACCTGCCTTGTTTAGTTTTTCCGTTAAAACCTTAGTTCCGTTTCCTCCCTTGGTTCGGACCTTTTGGTCCTCAGGTGCGCACCGAGAGCTGCATGTTTTTTCCTGGATCGTTTCTGGTGCTGGGAGCACAAGCTTGTTCGCGTTTCGTCTTCCTCGTGTTTTTGGATTCGAGTTGACGCATCCTCGCTCGTCCTGGTGTCAATCCGCGACTCACACTGCGCCTCTTTAATATATAAGGACGAAGACTTACTCTTCGTGACCACCCCTTCCAGCCTGATGATGTTGGGGTTATCGAACTGTCCCATGATGCTTGCCTCTCGCAAAAAGTCCCGCCGCTGCCGCTCGGTGTAGCCCCCCTTCAGGGTCTTTATGGCAACGGGGATCTCCTTCTTCCCGGGAGTACGGAGACGGCCGCTGCAGACCTCCCCGAACTCACCTGCACATACAACCGGCCATCCTTGCCTGTAATTACTCACTCCAGACACTAGATAGCAGTGGTATAATTAGAGAAATGTGACGTTCCCAATCAGATGTTATTCCTGTGTTTTTGGGGGTAAATATTAGATGGTCAAAACCTGTAGCTCAGTCTAAAACCCGGAATAAATGTGAATATCACATATGATAAATTAAATGCAATGTCGCTCACAATATTTATGTAAAAAATCTGAATAAAAATGCATTTTCAAGACGCGTTAAAAAACTTAAACCCTACTTCAGTTCCTGTCAGAAATTCAACTCAAACCAAGAGGAAAAGCAGCTCAAGTTCAGAGAAAGCTGGCCTCCTATCAAGCCCGACATAACCTCCCCGACACGGATGCGAGAGGGGTTTATCTTTTAGCTTAAGTCGTGCACGGCCTGGAGAAGGGTCCTCTATATCCCGGATCGACGTAGGTCTTTATTCCTGGGAACGGCACTAGAGGAAACGGGGAGGGAAATTTTTTTCACGTGTGAAAAACACAATAAACCTCTTTACTGCCTGCAGTGGTAGTGTGTCATGGGGTTGGGGCTCCAACACACCTGCTGCACCTCCCGAAGGGCAAGATAATTAGCTGATGAGTTGATTCAGGTGTGCAAGGAGTGTGTGGCGCCGGAGCCCACCAGGATTAGGAGAGAGACGCAAACAGCAAGCAACATGCGTGTTCGTGTATGTGTACGTGTATAAGTGCTTCGGTGTATGTGTGTCTGTGTGTGTGTGTATGTATGAGTGCTACATCCTCAAGGACTTCAACACAAACAGTTTGTGTGTGTGTGTGTGTGTGTGCACATACCGCGGTCCATTCTGGATACTGCCAAGTCCTTCTCTTGTCCTCTGATTTCAGCTTGGATTTGATGTACCACTGACACCTGCACCAACAGGAGAGAGAATAATAGCAGCTTTAATACCTGCTGGTAACACAGAGGTGCAACCCGACGGAGCGCTCAAGTGGTTTTTCGCTAGTTTGAGGTCAGCACGGTGTTCATTTTCTCGTCTCGTGTGTCCTCCTTGTTGAAAACTTTTGGTCTTAAAATGAGACGCTGCTTATTTCAAGGCATTAGTCCAGGTCAATTCTGTTGCTCTTTCTAAGACACGGTATTTCATGTTTATTTTCCTGATGGTAAATATGTTTCGTGTCATGTGTATTACGGTAGATCACGTTTGTTCGGTGGAACAATTAAATTTGGACTTTATTGTCACAAATGTATGACTTTACAATATCAGAGAATAGCCAGTTTCTTCTCACGCAAATATATGACAATCTCAGAATTTCTGACTTTTTTAGCTTGTCACAAATTTTCTAAACGAGTTATGTTTTCATGAAAGGGCATAAATCAAGCTTCAAATGACACTATATCGTAATGAATCGATTTATTATATGACTGAGATATCAACATTCAGCGAGTCGGGTTTCTCCTGTCACGCCAAGTGAGAAACGGAGAATCTGCTCTTCGGTTGACTATCACGTAGCACTCACAGACGCTTTGCGCGTCGCTACGCGCTTTTGGCGCTACGCTTAGCTCACGCCATTCACAGCCACACGGATAGCCTACCACAAGTAGGTTAACTGAACTCGAGACGGCGATGGATTCGAGAAATATCTTCACGCTTAGACGCATTTAGTGGACTATCAAAATATTGTAGTAGAGCGGTCAAAACAGAAACTTTTAACATTCTGCTGGAACTGAATTCCTCGCCTCAAGAAAGTTAGGTTTTTAGGATGGAAAGGGTACGTTTTTCAGCTCAATTTATTCACAACAGCACAGTATAGACCTTCCACTGTTTCAAAACACTAAAAACCAAAAATCCCAAATTTTAGCCCACGCAACATAGACGCTCGTTTTCCTCGGAAACCTCCGTTGTGACAAGCGACTGGTTTCGCCGTGGAGGGTCACATACGTGCCTCCAATAGGTTGGTGTACAATATACGCCTTACACACACACACAGAACTGAACAAACTAAAAACATCTTCATTTATAGAAGATAACACACAGAGAGATTATAACCAAGATTATTTATTTAAATGACCATAGTAACGGTTAGGTCGGGCGAAAGTAGGTAATTTCTGGACCAAGAGGTTATCCTCACACTTCCTCACTGCTGTAATAAATACAGAATTCATATCTGCAGTGTCGGAAAGAAACAGAACTGTCCTCTAACCCTGACTTCAGAGATGACCGATGAAAGAACACTTCCATACTTCATTATGAGAGAAAGAACAAGAGAGAGAGAGAGAGAGAGAGAGAGAGCATATGCAGTAAGTTACAAGAGAGGTAGGGACAGAGGGATGGGTAGGAGAGAGGGGAAGGGTGGGATGGAGAGTAAAGGTGTGAGGTAGGCAGCGAGAGAGAGACGATGATAAATAACAGAGTAAAGGAGAGGGGGTGCAAGGAGGTTGGCTCAGATGGAGAGAAAGTGTGAGGTAGGTGTGGGAAGGGAGGAAGGAAAGAGAGAAAGAAAAAAGGAAAGAATGAAAGAAAAGAAACTATCCCTCTAACTCTGACTCCTGAGAAGAAAGAAAAGAAAGAAAGAAAGAAACTATTCCTCTAACTCTGACTCCTGAGAAGAAAGAAAGAAAGAAACTGTTCCTCTAACTCTGACCCTGAGAAGAAAAGAAAGAAAGAAACTGTTCTCTAACTCTGACTGCTGAGAAGACAGATGAAAAGAAAACAGAAGAAAGAAAGAAAGAAAGAAACTATTCTCTAACTCTGACTCCTACACAGATGGAAAAAGAAAGAAAAGAAACTGTTCTCTAACTTCTGACTCCTTGGATGAAAGATGAAAGAAAGAAAGAAAGAAAGAAAGAAAGAAACTATTCCACTAACTCAGACTCCTAAGAAGACAGATGGAAAAAAAGAAAGAAAGAAAGAAAGAAACTGTTCCTCTAACTCTGACTCCTAAGAAGACAGATGAAAGAAAGAAAGAAAGAAAACTATTCCTCTAACTCTGACTCCTGGAGAAGAAAGAAAGAAACTGGCAGTTCCTCTAACTCTGACTGCTGAGAAGACAGATGAAAGAAAGAAAGAAAGAAACTATTCCTCTAACTCTGACTCCTGAGAAGAAAGAAAGAAACTGTTCCTCTAACTCTGACTGCTGAGAAGACAGATGAAAGAAAGAAAGAAAGAAAGAAAGAAACTATTCCTCTAACCTGACTCCTGAGAAGAAAGAAAGAAACTGTTCTCTAACTCTGACTGCTGAGAAGACAGATGAAAGAAAGAAAGAAAGAAAGAAAGAAACTATTCCTCTAACCCTGACTCCCGAGAAGAAAGAAAGAAACTATTCTTCTAACTCTGACTCCCGAGAAGACAGATGAAAGAAAGAAAGAAAGAAAGAAAGAAAGAAAGAAAGAAAAAAGGAAAGAAAGAAACTATTCTTCTAACTCTGACTCCCGAGATGACGGATGAAAGGAAATAACAGAAGGAAGGGAAGAAAGGAAAGGACAGAACGAAGAAAAACGAAGGATCAAAAGACAAGGACAGAAAGAAGAAAGGACAGAAGGAAGAGAGGAAGGAAGGATTGAAGGACAGAAGTTAGGAAGAAAGGACAGAAGGATAGAAAGAAAGACAGTTTCTCTGAATTGACGGAGTACGTACTGTGTGGTGTGTTAGAAACCTGCTTCCAGCCGCGAGCAGCTAGCTGCGGCGTGCACTCGCTTTCATGAAATTCCTGTCCATTTTTTTCGTCCGCTTTGTTCCCCATAGACTAATCTGTGGAGCTCACTGCTTTACTGCACGGCTGCCGCTTCTTCATAGTTGCCACAAATTTGATTTAATATCGAGGGACCATAAGCCTTTTGCATATTCAGACCGCTATGACCAAGACTCGCCCTTTCATCCTTTTTTTCCTGTCAAGTATTTTCCACCGCTTCTCCCGCCGCCTAAACGGCACCGAGACCTCTGCCTGTTTTCACACGACGGTCAACGTTCTTATGCCACCTCAGACCACCTCACTGAACGCACACATCTCAATCTGTTTTGACCAAGACTGCCTTTTCTTTGCTTTTATCATCCCTTGTTCTTTTCCCCCATTCACTTCACGCATTTTAATCAAGTCTTTCTACTCGGCCAGTTTTCATGTCACAGCTACAAAACCTGACATCCAACATCAGCCCCTCATCACCCAACACCTCATGACCACCGTCTTGACCCGCACTCGTTTTTTTCTTGCTTTATCATCCCTCGTTCTTTCTCCATTCACTTCCACGCATTTTAATTAAAGTCTTTCTACTCAGCCAGTTTTCAAGTCTCACAGCTACAAAAACCTGACAGACAACATCAGCCCTCATCACTCACCTCATGACCACCGCCTTTGACCTCAGACTCATCTTTTTTCTTTGCTTTTATCATCCCTCGTTTTTTCTCCATTCACTTCCACGCATTTTAATTAAAGTCTTTCTACTCAGCCAGTTTTCAAGTCTCAGCTACAAAACCTGACAGACAACATCAGCCCTCATCACCCAACACCTCATGACCACCGTCTTGACCCGCACTCGTCTTTTTCTTACTTTTATCATCCCTCGTTCTTCCGCCTTTCACTTCCACACATTTTATTTAAAGTCTTTCTACTTGGCCAGTTTTCATGTCTCAGCTACAAAATTTGATATTCAACCTCAGCCCTCATCACCCAACACCATTTGACCACCATCTTGACCCGCACTCGTCTTTTTCCTGCGTTTATCATCCCTCGTTCTTTCTCCATTCAATTTCGAGATTTTAATTAAAGTCTTTCTACTTGGCCAGTTTTCAAGTCTCAGCTACAAACCTGACAGCCAACATCAGCCCTCATCACCCACTACCTCATGACCACTGTCTTGACCTCAAGACTCATCTTTTTTTCTATTTTTACCATCCTCATTCTTTCCCCATTCACTTCCACACATTTTCATTAAAGTCTTTCTACTCGGCCAGTTTTCATGTCTCAGCTACAAAACCTGACATCCAACATCAGCCCTCATCACCCAATACCTCATGACCACCGTCTTGACCCGCACTCATCTTTTCTTGCTTTTTATCATCCTCGCTTCTCCATTCACTTCCACGATTTTAATTAAAGTCTTTCTACTCGGCCAGTTTTCAAGTCCCAGCTACAAAACCTGGATACACCAACATCAGCCCTCATCACACAACACTATGACCACTGCTCTTGACCTGCGAGACTCATCTTTTTCCTTAATGGACAGCCCTCGTTTTTCCCTATTAACTTCAATGGATTTTTTGGAAAGTCACAAAACGTGAGCAAAACACGCAGTATTTTAGCTTATTGTGTGTTGCGAAACCTTTAAATGACAAAACAAACGACAAAAGTACAATCCTTTTAGACCATGTGCCTGATGTAATGACCATTTCTTTGATGTTAAAGCAGCAAAATGTGGAATAGCCCTAAATGTGCTGTACCGAGCTTTTAGATCCTTAAAATAGATCCGAGGCTGGAGTTGAGTGCTGTCCGTGGTGCTGAAATTGCTGTTCCAGCAAGTGTAACTGTCCGTGGTACCCGGTGTGTGGAAATCTGCATTACAGCTTTACTTTTCCAACAGATCCCTCAAATCTTGGGCTCGTGCACCACCGAACCCGACACAGTCTAATACATTATCCTCACACTTCCTCACTGCTTTAATGAATACAGAACTCATTTCTGCCGTGTCGGACACGGACCTAAAGGTCTGTAATCAGTCATCCTGTATCCAATTGAACCCTCTTGATTTATTTGTGAGCTGTTGACAAGAGTCTGTTATCTGTCTCGGGCCGCCACTCCTCCGCGCTCCGTCTCAACATCACAAACAGGCAGCGGGGAGCCCATTAGCCCCGGGGGCTGCGGCAGGACGTGAGGCTGCTGAGAGTGCGGCAGCCGGGCGTTTCACGCGGTGCTGATACGGTGTGGCCGTTCGAGCGACGCCCTCCAGCTGGCTGTTTGTCCTATGTGGAGTGAGCGGCCTGACGTTACCGCTATGCCAAGCACACACACACACACACACACACACACACACTCTGTCAGTTGCCCAGGTTCGCTGTCTCTTGGCTGTTATTCCGCCTCTATCAGCACATTCTCGACTAATTAGGGGCAGCACTAGAAAGCAGCCAATTGGAAAATGGGAAGCAGCGTTCAGGGGACGATGGGCCTATTAGGAGACGGATGAGCACACGAGGAAGCAAACTTTAAGGGTAATAGAGGTGAGAGAGAGAGATAGAGATAGAAAGAAGAAATACTATAAAAGAACAAACAAACTAAAAGAAGAAACAGATAAGCATAACAAGTGAAAGAAAGAAACTACAGATGAAAGAAAGAACAAGGATAAAAAAGAAAGAAAAGGAAAGTCAGAAAGAAAGGAGGAAGCAATGAAGGAAGAAAGTACAGAAGTTAGGGAAGAAAGGATGGAAGGAAGGAAGGACGGACAGAGAAGGAAGGAAAGAAGGAAGGAAGGACAGAGAAGAAAGGAAGAAAGGGCAGAAAATGGAAGAATGAAAGAAGTAAAAGACAGAAACTTTAAGATACGGATAAGAGAGAGACAGAAGAAAAGGGTTTGTCCTGACTTCCCTACCTTCCGGTGATTAGGAGGAAGAGGGTGAGGATGACAAGCAGAGAGAAACCCCCCACTGCTGCTGTAACAATCACCAACACCTGGCCCTGATCAGACGCCTCTGGGAGTCTGAGAGAGAGAGGGGGAGAGAGAGGGGGGAGAACAGGGAGAGATAGAAGGCAGAACAGAAAGACATGAGCAGAAAGAAGGAGGGAAGAGAGAGGGGGGAAAAGAGAGAAAAGGAGAGAAAGGAACAATGGGAGAGGGAAAGAAGAGAGGGAGAGATAGAAAGATAGGGAGATGGGGGAGAAAGAGAGGTAACAAGGAGCAGGAGAAATATGGGAGACAAATAGATGGGGTAAAGAGAGAGACAGAGAGATGAGCAGGGAGAGAGAGAAAGAGGGAGAGACAGAGATAGATAGACAGACAGACAGGTAGGTAGGTAGGTAGGTAGAAAGAAGCAGGTGGAAGAGAGAGAGGGGGAGCAGAGAGATAGAAGGCAGAACAGAAAGACAATGAGCAGAAAGAAGTGAGTGGAAGAGAGAGGGGGAAAAGAGAGAAAGGAGAGAAAGGAACAATGGGAGAGGGAAAGAAGAGAGGGAGAGATAGAAAGATAGGGAGATGGGGGAGAAAGAGAGGTAACAAGGAGCAGGAGAAATATGGGAGACAAATAGATGGGGTAAAGAGAGAGACAGAGAGATGAGCAGGGAGAGAGAGAAAGAGGGAGAGACAGAGATAGATAGACAGACAGACAGGTAGGTAGGTAGGTAGGTAGAAAGAAGCAGGTGGAAGAGAGAGAGGGGGAGCAGAGAGAAAGAGAGAGGAACAAGGAGAGGGAGAGGGAGAAACAGATCAGGTCAGAGAGAGAGAAAGAGCAAGAGAAAGAGGGAGGGACAGAGAAGAAGAGAGGAAGAAAAAGAATGAGAGAGAGAGAGAAGAAAAAGAATGAGAGAGAGAGGGTGAGAACGAGGGATGGATGGATGGATGAATAGATAGATAGAGAAGGAGAGAGGGAGAGGAGAAACAGATCAGGTCAGAAAGAGAGAAAGAGCGAGAGAAAGAGGGAGGGACAGAGAAGAAGAGAGGAAGAAAAAGAATGAGAGAGAGAGAGAGAGAGAGAGAGAGAAGAAAAAGAATGAGAGAGAGAGGGTGAGAACGAGAGATGGATGGATGGATGGATGGATGGATAGATAGATAGAGAAGGAGAGAGGGAGAGGGAGAGGGAGAGGAGAAACAGATCAGGTCAGAAAGAGACAGCAAGAGAGATAGAAAGAGTGAGAGAAAGAGGGAGGGACAGATAAGAAGAGAAGAAGAAAAAGAACAAGAGAGAGAGAAGAAAAAGAATGAGAGAGAGAGGGTGAGAACGAGAGATAGATAGATAGATAGATAGATAGATAGATAGAGAAGGAGAGAGGGAGAGGGAGAGGAGAAACAGATCAGGTCAGAAAGAGTGAGAGAAAGAGGGAGGGACAGAGAAGAAGAGAAGAAGAAAAAGAACGAGAGAGAGAGAGAGAGAGAGAGGGAGAGAGGGAGGGAGGGAGCGAGGGAGCGAGGGGGTGAGAGAGGCCAGTATAAAGAAAATAGGCTTATATGGATTACAGGATTACATCAAACTCATTACTGTATATACACAGCACTGCAGCACAATGCCTGGCTCTGAGTGTATATGCTGAAGCACAGTGTTATTTCTGAGACCAGAGGGATGTCTCTGGAGTGCTGAGAACAAATCCCCTTACTCTCTTCCCCTGTGGAGAACTCAAACTTGGAGCTGTAGCCGCTGTAGCCAGCCACGGTGCGAGCTCGAACGTGGAAGACGTAGACGGTGGAGGGCTTCAGACCCGTTACGATCGCGCTGGGGACCTTCGTACGAGTGGAGGAGTAGCTTAATTGCTCCTGTTCCTGGTAGAGAGAGAGCGAGAGAGAGGATTTTTAAGATGCCGAGTGAGATATTTGAGGATTCGAAAAGTAGATAAAAGTTCTATCGTTTAATTTCGTGTATTTATTAATAAGAAGCGCAACATGAATGACAGAAGTGAGTGATTGTGAACACACCAAACACAACAAAATGTCACCTCTTCATTTGACCAATCCGTGAAGACGCACTGGGCAGCTGACATGGGCAGCGACCGGGGACTGTACTTTGGGGACGGTACCTTGCTCATGAGTCCCTTTACTGGTGACCTTCCAACTGCCCCTTTTTGGCGTTTATATAGTACCTTAATTTTAAGTATAAACGTGTGTAATTTTTTGATAAATATTAAGTAACCTACCTTTGGTGGACAATCTAGACCTAGATTTATGATTTTAAAATTGATTATTTATTTGGTCATTCTGTACAACGATACGTTCTTCTTCTTCTTCATCTTTCTCTTTCGGCTTTTCCCTTCAGGGATCGCCACAGCGAATCATCTGTCTTCATTTAGTCCTATCTTCTGCGTCCTCTACCCTCACACCAACTAACTTCATGTCCTCTTTCACCGCATCCATAAATCTCCTTTTTGGTCTTCCTCTCAGCCTCCTGCCTGGTGGCTCCAACCTCAGCATCCTTCTACCTATGTACTCATTGTCTCTCCTCTGAACATGTCCAAACCATCTCAGTCTACGACGATACGCTCATATCGGCCGATAATATCGGAACACCGATCGGTCAGGCGCTATCTACTACACATTTGACATCAGACAAGGACGAGCAGATCGTCTCGGCAACTTTTTGGTGCTTGTATACCTTCTCATAGTACTTAATCTCATAGTCCAGGATTGCAGCGTGGGGTTGTTCAGATTCGGGCCAGGAAAGGGCAATGCTGCTCTGGGATGCCCAGTCCTTCCTCACCACTCCCACAAGAGAAGGACCTAAAGGGCAGAGGACATTACGACACATTATATCACATTATACAAGTTCAACAGCAAAACAGTTTGAAATAATCGTGATAGTGAATCAAAGTCAAATCGCCGAGCTCTACGCTGTCTCCTCAAAATATGAGGCCTAACATCTCCCCTTCACCGGGCTTCCTAAAAGACACGCCTCCACCTTTAGCCATCCCATCCCCATAGCCATCTACGGGCGGAGGCGGAGGCGGAGCGCATCTCTAATTGAATCCTGCCGCAGATTAAACTGGTGGCTGAATGGCATTAGCGGGGTCTGATTGGATTTTTCCCAGGTAAATATTCGCTCCGGAGGCCGCCCGCAATGGTAATCACTACCGGTGTCACAGTGATCAATCTCTTACTGTTAAAGCAGCCAGGAAAGTATGAGGGCCGGATAGAAACGGAGGGAGGAGGGAAAAGAGAGAGACGCAGAGAGAGACGGGGGGTGGGGGGTGTATGGGATGATGAGCAAATTCAGGGAAAGGTGATGGGTGGGGGCGGTGGGGGAAGTGGGGTAGCATGGCTGTGGGGAGAGAGATGTAAGAAGGGGAGAATTAAGAAGGGGTGATGAATGAGAGAGAGAGGGAGAGAAGGAAAACTGGAAGAGCAGCTGTAGACACATCTGCCCCCGCTGTCTGTGGTTCCCTGAAGCATCAATAGAATTGATTTGGAGAGTGTGATTGAATAGAGCTGAGAGAAAGTGAGACACCGTGAAATACGACAAGCTTAGTTTCTATTCCCACACACAAACACGCGGCTGTATTTTGTCGAAATATGGACGTTACCTCATGACAGACCTTTTCGACCCATTGTTTAACCTTTACAGCTTAAAAAAATGTCCTTGTTTTTAGGCTTATTCTAGGGGGTGTAGAAGCCTTACACCTTGTTGCGTTCAGGACGTCCGGCGCTACTCACATTTGTCATAGTTTGATGTGGAAATGCTGACACAGTCTCAAAATCAGCTCATTTGTGACCCTCCACGGCAAAACCAGTCGCTTGTCGCAATGGAGGTTTCCGAGAAAAACGAGCGTTGATGTTGTGTGGGGTAAAATTTTGAATTTTTGGTTTTTAGTGTTTTGAAACAGTGGAAGGTCTGTACTGTACTGTTGTGAATCAGTTTGGCTGAAAAACTTACCCTTTCCATCCTAAAAACGTGACTTTCTTGAGGTGAGGAATTCAATTCCAGCAGAATGTTACAAATTTCTGTTTTGACCGCTCTACTCCAATATTTACAGTAAATCCACTGGTTGACTGGCGTGAAGATATTTCTCCGGAATCCATCTTCGTCTCCCGAGTTCAGTTAACCTAACGCAGGTTATCTGTGTGGCTGTGAATGCAGCGTAGGCTACCGTAAATACAAACGTAGCCGCGACTGCACTGAGCGTCTGCGAGTGCTACGGCGATAGTCAACTTCAAAGGCAGATTTCTCCGTTTCTCACTTGGCATGACAGGAGAAACCCGAGTTCTTTGAATGTTGATATCTCAGTCATATGTCGTCCGATTCATTCGAAATCATAATAACTCAATTTTGAAAATTTGCAACAAGCGACTGGTTTTGCCGTGGAGGGTCACATTTCTGATGAAAACTAACTTGTGCCTGTAGAAATTGTATTTTTTCTTTTTTTTTAAGCTTTATGTAGTATGTGTCCACCAGGCGTGTTTTTGTCCACTGAGAGTGGTCAAAGCCTCACTTCCAGAGCGCTTTCTCTGCACTTTCCCTCAGCGCTCTCTCAGCGTTGCTAAGTCTTTTTAATGCCTCCCGAGAAGTGTGAGGTTGGAAACGGAGAGAGACAGAGAGAGAGAGATGAGGACACAAACTCTTGCCACACGCTTGCATACTAATAACATGTCAAATAGCAGAGGGAACACGTTATTTAGTATTCTAGTGCACGGACCTCGCGCTCTCTCTCTCTCTTTGACCTTAGCTTAAACTCCTGAGACCGTCTGGACCGCATGGCAGCAGCGCGTGACTCTGCGCCGTGCGAAGCGAGATGGTTGAGGCCGACTTCCCTCACCTGCTCTTTCCACTCCTCAGTCAACACGCAGTAGCGTTACTCCATTACCTGCCAAAATTGAGACAGCTAATATTTAATTTATTAAGGCAGCAGATAAGCACGGAACATTGCATCCCGATTCCTCCGCTCTGCTCTTCTTTCTGTGTGTGTGTGTGTGTGTGTGTGGGTGTGGGTGGGTGTGTATGGAGGCAAGCTAACGTTTACACAGAAATATTTAAGCTGCTGTGGGCCAGGCAGCACCTTCATAAATAATAAAGCGTCTTCATGTCTCTATTTGCCAAAGTACAGAATTGAGGGAGAGTGCAGGGGAAGCAGTGGAGTGAGGGAGAACTAGATTCCACAATCACAGCCGTCCGAGTTTACCCAGCTCCCCGGATTGTGACGGAGACGTCTGGTGGACAACCTAGCGTGATACTGACGCGCACAGAAACTTCAGCTGTGTCTGACGCGCTCGTAGCAGCACAACACGTGCTACAAGGGTCACAAGTCTCATTACAATACAGTATTATATGGTTCTGGTCTAGTGGTGAAGACGCTCACATCTGGACCAAGAGGTCATGGGTTCAAATCCTACCCCCCGGTCCTTGCGGAACACCGCTCTGCACAGCTGATGCTAATGAAATACCCAATATGTGCAGGGTAGTGGTCCGCGAGGATTAGGATTGAGAAACGCTGCTCTAGGGTTGACCGATGTTTGACCAATGTTTTCAGTTTGGATCGATGCTATGGACTTGTTGATCACTGACCTGACGTATCGATGGAGTTCGATGTATCGTTTCACCCGTAGTTACTACCACGCCGCTGTGTGTCGTTGCTGTTTTAAAAGTGAGTCGAAATGACAAAAATAAGGGCAGTTCGACAGGGCTCCTGTGGTCAGAAACTGACCAGCGGTGAATATTCTAGAGAGAGACTGTGGAGACGTTGTTGAAACGTGAGAGTGAGGGATTGTCATTGTGAACACACCACGGCACAGCACACAGTGCACCACAACCAAATGTGACCTCCGCATTTAACCCATCTGTGAGGGAGCAGTGGGCAGCTGACAAGGGCAGTGCCCGGAGAGCAGTGGTTGGGGACGGTACCATGCTCATGAGTAGCTCAGTTGTAACTTTACCGGACCTGCGAACCTTCCGATCACGGGGCGAACACCCTAGCGTTACGCCACAACTGCCCCTAAACACCAACTGCCCCAACAGCGGTGGGCTCGTCAATGTCACTTCTCTATCGCCAGCCAATCAAAATCGAGGAAGGGGCGGGACCTACATGGTCAAGAACTCCCTAACAACAATGGGGGCGTATCCGGAGCAGCCGGGGAAGCCAACGAGTTCAAACGCTGCCGCTAACGCCAAGACGCGATTTCTCTCCAGTGTAAAGACAATCTCTTTTATGTCGGATGAACTACCGTTCTCAAAGGAACACGTCACGGCGTTTCCACGAAGCAGGAACGAAAGGCGGAAGCGGCCGATGCCGCTTTCCGTAACTCGGCAACACCAAGCGTTGAGAGAAAGAAGCACCGAGAAAGCGCCCTGGAAGTGAGGTGTTGACCGCTCTCAGCGCAAGCAACAAAACGCGTTTGGTAGACACATGCCCTTATATTAAATCGTGCAATTACTGGTAATGGGAAATGAATGGCGAGTGGAATTTTAACCAACAGAAATACCATAATTAGGATGAAGGGGCGTCGAGCGGGTCAAGCAGTGGGCTAACGTCAAAGTCAAAGTGCAACCAGGGGAACATAACAATGGAGCGGCGAAGATCAAATTGAGTAAACAGGTGGTGACCCAACATGGGGCTATTGGCAGGTAATCAGGTAAAGCTACTAACACACTCCCCATTACAAACACACACACACGCACACGCACACCTTCATCGGGGCGAAACTGGAATGAGAAGCTAATGGAAAGTCATTACGTGGGATTTGACCTGCATTTGAATTTTAATTAGCTAGCCCACTCCCCTAAAGGCCTCCTCCATCGACTCTTTCGAAAGGAATCAATTCAGCCTCTTTATGGATGCTACGCGCAGAGTCGAACGCTGGGCTTCGCCCCATGATCAGCAATCATAGCACGCCGTGCACAGCAATCAGCAAAGCCAGAGAGAGAGAGCGTAAGGGGATGTTTCTTGTTTTATGAAGAGTACATTTACCTTGCACTTGTACTGTTGGGGCGAAAATAATGACTGTCATGGGTGATGTTATTCTGTGCAAAGAATAAAAAGTGCTTCTGATTCTGTGAACTTTGCACTGTCCTGGTTCAAACCGATGTTTATTGGACTCCAGCCTTTTTCTTATTCTGTCCTATTCAAGTAAACCCTGCAACGCACGAAACTCTTGAATTATCGTGAAATATGTCTATTTTTCCAATTCCATTTTGGTGCATTGTCGGATCCTGTTCGCAGGGCGTTCGCCTCGTCGTCGGAAGCTCAGCGGTACGAACCCCAGCCCGGTAAAGGTACCACTGAGGAGGTACTCACTGCTCCCCGGGTGCTGCCAAAAAAGTTGCCCACTGCTCCTTCACGGATGGGTCAAATGCAGAGGTCACATTTGGTTGGGCTGCGTTGCGCGGTGTGCCGTGGTGCGTTCATAGTGACAAATACTCACTCACTTTCATGTACCTTAAATTGGTTTGATAATATCACTTATTTTTTGTGTGTCCCTGTATGTGACAGCGTACTTGAAAACATTCGCTTGCACGCACCGTACGCAGGGGCGGTGTAACGGGTAGTGTAACGGTTAGGGTCTTCGCCTCGCAATCGGAGGGTCGCCGGCTCGAATTCCCGTACTTACGAGCAAGATACCGTCCCCAAGCAGTTCTCCTCGGGACAATGACGAATAATCACATCAAGTACAAGTCCAAAACGGTGAGTGATTATTTGTCAGTGTGAACGCAGCACAGCACACAGTGCATTTGAGCCATCCGTGAAGCAGCGGTGGGCTGCTTTTTTTTTTTTGGCAGCACCCGTGGATCAGTGCTTTGGGAGGGTCCTTTCCTCATGAGTACCTCAGCGATGCCTTTACCGGTCCCAGGCTTGAACCGGCGACCTTCCGAACTCCCTAACTGTTACAAGTACAGTTTCGTCGTTCGTCGTAAAAATATTCAAATGCTCCAACTACGGCAAGGACGTAAAGAAGTCCCCACAATGTCACTCTCAAAAATGTCATTTTCCTGACATCATGGAGGCACACACACACACACACACACAGATCCTCAAACCCCTACCTGTCTTTCACCCCTGTTATATAGGGGACATGCATATGGAACGTGTCCTCACATCTCTTTCTACTCTGTGCTTTCAAACGCTGCCTCACTCTCTTCATCTCTCTGTTCACTCCCTCTGCTCTACAGCGACTTTCATCCCCGTCCCCCCACCCCCTTTTTCTCAACTTCAGCCAGGCGGGCTTAATTCCAAATGTCTGGGATAAACGTGCAACGCTTTCTGTCTCACTTTGCTTTCAACTCCAGCTTTAGAATAAGACATTACAGTCCACCGAGCGGTTTCTTTTTTAAAAAAAACGTCCGGCCTGGAGTTCGTACACTCTGACCGTCATTCAAAACCTCTTTTGGTTTGAACCAAGGTGTTGACCTAAGAGACAGTACCTTCTCCATATAGTGGTGACCTCGTTCACCTCAGAGAAATTTTTTCCACAGCCGTTAGGCCGCTGCCACTTCTTCTTGCGTCTCTTAATAAAATGTTTGCTGTAATATCATAACGATCGTAAATTGCCGTCGATTAATCGTAATCATTGTAAAAAAATGTGACGCCAAGTCAGAAACGAGGTTGTGGGACTTGAATGCCCCACATCTAGTAACGTCTGAGAATAAAAAAAACCGCTCTAAATGAATGATAAAGTGTTATCTAACATTAAGAAGAGTTTTCACTGAGTTTTGTTCTCAAATACGTTTGTGAACACAATTTCCTGGGTCGTGTTTTCCGTCTTGGCGCTGCTTCTAATCCCCGTTAGGAACCGCCGAGCCGCAGCGCGTCATCTTCAGCACGGCAACAAACGCACCAGCCAAGCCCGAGTACAGCCACAATTCGAGTTCAATTTGACGTTCGCCACATTAGCATTTCGGGCTGAGGCGTTCCTTTAAACAATTTGACTTCCCTCGTCCGACCCTCGCTTTTGTGCGCGGCGGTAGCTGTGTAAAGAGCAGCCTGGAGCTGCCGCGGAGAGCGGGAGCGTCGCCTCACATAATGGAACAGCTCGAGCAAAAAATGTCGACGCTGCTGACTGTGACAGAAAGCGCGTGGGGTCAATTAGCGTGATGTCGAATTTGCATAACGCTAACTGGATCCTGCCTACGTTCATTCACTGTTAGCCGCGTTAGCATTTTGGACCGACTCGAAACGAGTCCCTGTCTGTCAGACAAAGAGACCCCCGGCGCCGAATGAGACGCTTCTGTGCAGCGAATATGACGAATGCGCGTAAAGAGAGATGAATAACGTGCACGTCGACTTTGCGCACGGGTCGTATATGAAGCTAATCACAATGAATTGATGATTGCGGTGCATGTCAATATCCTAATGCAGAGCAGGACGTTACGCTATATAATGACCCGGGATGTGTGTTTAGAATTGCATGCGCTGCTTATCGATTGTCATGACATTTGCAACCCGCGTGGATCGAAAGCGCGGTGAATATAATCACCACCGGGTGATGCGTCGTCGCCGCGGTACGAGCGCGGCTATGAGCTCTTTGCGTTGCCTTTTGCACGAAAAGCAAAACGCAGCTTCTTTTGATTTCAAGTTCATTTCGGCCGCTTAGTATTGCTTTCCTCAGCAAATGAAGTAGGTAGATTGCAAATGAGAGAAATTTTTCTGAACGGTAATATTTTAGAAGGCGGGGAAGGCGGTCATCCTGCCGGAACGCTGCAGTCCCGCGGGATTCCGCTGTGGCCCTAATCGAACACACCTGTGTCCCTCTGAATCTTAATGAGCTCAGGTAGACACACGTCTGGAACCGGGGGAAAGCTGAAGTATTGTTTTCATGCAGAAACTGTCTTTGGAGACAAAAGCTAATCTAAACGTCCCCTAAAACCTGGAATCTGTCCGATTTTCGTAGCTTTGTAAAGCCATTTTTTACGAGGCAGATGGTAGTGTAATGGATAGAGAGTCGGAGCCGTGATCGGAAGGTTGCCCGTTCAAGTCCCGGACGGGTAGGGTACCAATGAGGTACTCATGAGCAAGCTAATGTCCCCAAGCTCTGCTATCCGGGCGCCGCCAAAAAAAAAAAAAGCTGCCCACTGCTCCTTCATGGATTGGCCCCGTGATCATAAAGGTCGCTGGCCGTTGTGGTGTAAGCCAGTGATTATTGTGAACACACCACAGTGGACAACAACGAAATGTGACCTCTTCGTTTGACCCATCCGTTAAGGAGCAGCAGGCAGCTGACATGGACAGTGCTCGGGGAGCAATGCTTGGGGACGGTACCTTGCTCATGAGTACCTCAGTGGTCCGGAATTCAATGAGTACGTGATCTCTATCAGATTTCGATCGTATCGGCAGATATCAAAATTTACAATATCGGTATCGGACGTGAAAAAGTGGTATCATGTCACGTTTATGCAAAACGTTATACCTTATTAATAATTCTTTAATAGTTCTACAACTGTTATTAGTGTTCGGAGTTAACGCATGACAGAAGTTACGCAATTACAGTGATGTATTACTTTTTGCCGTCATGTAATAATGCAAGGCGTTACAGTTTAAGTAAAATTATACCTGTTACATATTTCAGTAACACATCACAACACATTTTTAAATCGAAATTTGGTGCTGTTTTGATTTTATTAAAAGTAATCACCAACACTGTGAAACTATTTAACACAAGAGTTAAATAGCTATTTCCTACAGACTGTATCCTCCACCACAGCGCCCTCCACTGGAGGTTTAACGAACTGCAGTAAACTACATTTCGTGCACTACTTCCGCAGTTATTTTGGTGAAAGTAACTCAAAATGAATGCAGGAGTCGTGTAACGTGTTACAATTCAGACAGTAATATTGTATTGTAACAGATTACTTTGTAAATAACAGGATGTCAATTTAGAAACAGTATTATTCAGCTACGGTTAGATCTATGAAATTACAGGCAAAATCTTGCAGTATAACCTCTGGAAGTGTGTAAGTGTTGCTTGACAATTTATATATATATATATATATATATATATATATATATATATACATACATACACACACACACAGTCTTTAATATTACTATCTTTGTGAGGAATATTCCATGACTAGATATATATAATTTACACCTGCACTGCCTCGGCCAACACAAAAGCACATCTTTTACCTCTTTTAGTTTCCTCAAATAAAACAAGCACATTTTTTTTCTATAAGTCCATTTTCTCCTCATGGGACCTCTCCAAATGTGCAGCTAAAAAACTGCAAAAATTTTAAGGGGACAAAAGGTCCCCTAATGCAATCATCGCAGCCACACATACACACACCTGGGGCAGGGGGCTTTAATGCAGGAAGCGCTGGGCCTTGTTTCCCACCCATTACTGCACTGGAAGCACAATGAGGCATTATAAACTGCTAGAAGGCAGGGCCCGCGTCAATCAATGCTAATTCTACTCTTTAATAGGCAAGATGATCTTGGGAACACAGGGAATTGAGCAGGTCCTGGCTCACCACACACACACACACACACACACACACACACACACACACTGGATTCACAGCACTTTACACTATTGAATTCATCTACAGAGGATGGAAGTGTGTTCCATATATAGCCATAACAGGGGTGTGTTAATATAATGCAGCTCTCTGAGCAGGACGACCGGCTCAATGCTTCTGCGAGAGAGATGGAGAGAAAAGATAGAGAGAAATAAGTGAGATTAGAGGCAGGCAAGGAGGTGGGAGCAAGGGGATGAACAAGAAGAGTGAGGAGGGGAAGGGGAGGGATGGAGAGTAAAAGGTGTGGGGGTAGGTGATGAGAGAGAGAGAGAAATGAACTGGTGAGGAAGGGGGAGATGAAGAGGGACAAGAAATTGAGAGAGAGAGAGAGGATAAATAACAGTGAGGACAGGTAGAGCCGGGGAGGTAGAGAAGAGGATAAAGAGGGGGTATGAAGAAGCGACAGAGGCAGCTTAGTGAGGGAGGAAGGGGGGCAGACAGGTGAAGAGAGATTGAGAAGGAGAGGTTTGAAGGGAGAGGAGCAGCACTAGAGGAAGAGGGAGATTGTAGGAGAGTGGGGCGGAGGCAGAAAGCGGGGGAGAAAGAAAGAGGTTAAGCCCAGACATGCTTGAGGCTCAAGAGGGGCAATAGGACAGAGACGATGAGAGAAAGAGGACAGGTTAGAGGAGCAGCACAGGAAGGTGGAAGAGGAGGAATGGGACGGAGACAATGATGAGGAAGAAGGGAGAAGAAGGGGTTTCAAGGAGGAGGCCTTGAAGGAAGGGTGTAGAGAAAAGGTAGGGAATGACTAAGGAGGGAGGGTTAGCGAACAACACGAGGGAGCAAGAGGGAGGGAGTGGGACAGAGACAACGAAAGGAGAAGGAAGAGTTTAGAGGGAGCAGCATGAGAGGAATAGTGAGGATTAGCAGAAGAGAGTAGGACGGAGACAAGGAGAAAGAAGAAAGAGTTTGAGAACAGCGAAGAGATTAATAGAAGAGTAGAATAGGAACAAAGAGGAGAAAGAAAGGTTAGAGGAGCAGCGCAAACAAAGGGAAGGGAAATGAGACAGGGGCAAGAAGTGGGAAAAGGGGATTGGCGGAGCAGTGCGAGAAGGAAAAAAGATTTTAGAAAAGTAGAGCCCGGAGACAAAGGGAGAAAAAGAAAGAGATTAAGAGGAGCAGCGCGAGAGCAAGACAGAAGTAGGACAGAGACAAGCAGGAGAAAGAAAGAGGTTAAGAGCAGCCTTGGCAGAGGAGAAATAGGATGGAGACCATGAAGAAAGAAGAGAGGTTGAAGAAACAGCCGAAAACAAGACAGAAGGGAGTAGGAGCGAGCAGCGGGAGAAAGAAAAAGAAGGTTAAAGAAACAGCAGCGAAAGAGGAGGAGAATAGGACGGAGAACAAAGCGGGAGAAAGAAAAGAGGTTAGAGGAAGCGGTGCGGTAAAAAGCACAAGGCAGGTGGAGCACTTCAGAGGAAGAGAGAATAAGTTATTTGCAGGGACTAATTGTGTTGCTTGATGTAATAAAATTTGTCTTTGGATTCAAGAGTGTAGACGCATCCCTCTCGGCCCGCCAGCCCACCTTAATTACTGCATCTACTGGGCCATTATGTGCCCAGCAGCTCGGCCTCGTGGGATCTATTTGTGTAATCTATAATTTTTTCTTGTGAGTAGGGCCACTGCGGGATGATTTAACAAAAAAGGGCAGAACTGAAAGATTAGCGGAAGAACCACTTGGCAGAAACCCCTCCCCTCCATCCATCCCCCGTGCTCCGGGTACGCAGGAAAACATCCCGCTTTCTTCCCTTTCCTCTTCCTGCCTGCATTAGATACGCACAGCTATTTATTGTCTTCAGCTATTTATTGTGTTGGAGGCCCTTTAGGATGCGCGAGAGCTGTAGTCTGGCCTGTTACGCAGCACCAGCTTAGAACTGTCATTAATGAATTATAACGTAGCTCAGAGGAGGCGAGGCGGCAGCAGCGTAAAGTGGAAGTAAACAAACTCGATTCGTTATTCGGGGGAAAAGGTAACGTTCCCTGGGCCTTTAGCTTTGGATATATTAGCACCAATATGATCCAGCGTTGGAAGAGTCTAGAAAAGAATAGAAAAGAAAGAAAAAGAAAGAAATAGAGAAAAGAGGACAAAGGGATACAGGGAAAAGAAAAAAAAGCGGAATTAAAGAGAAAGAATGAAAGAAGAAAAGAAAGGCGAGAAACAGATAACAGAAGGCGAGAGAGAATCAGAGGACTGGAGAAAGAGGTGTGAAAGAGAAGATCAAAAAGCAAAAAGAAAGTGAGAAAAGAAAAGAAAAAAGGGAAATAAGAAAAAGAGATGGGATACAGGGGAGAGAAAAAAAGATGGAATTAAAGAGAAAGAAAGAAGAAAAGAGTGAAAGAAAGAAAGAAAAGAAAGCGGAAAGATGAGAAATAGATAAGAGAGAGGGACTGGAGAAAGGAGGTGGGAAGAGGATAGAAAGAAAGAAAAAGAAAAAGAAAGAAGAAAGGGAAAATAAAGAAAGAGAGGGATAAAGGGATACAGGGAGAGAGAAAAAAAAGATGGAATTAAAGAGAAAGAAAGAATGAAAGAAAAGACAGAAAGATGAGAAACAAATAAGAGAAGGAGAGAGACAAAGGACTGGAGAAAGAGATGTGAAAGAGAATAGCAAAAAGAAAGTGAGAAAGAAAGAAAGAAAAAGGAAAAAGAAAAGAAAGAAAAGAGACATGGGATACAGGAGAGAAAAAAAGAAGGAATTAAAGAGAAAAGAATGAAAGAAGAAATAGATAAGAGAAAAAAGATGAAAGAGAGCAACAAGGACTGGGGGAAGAGGTGGGGAAAAAAGAGGAGAAAGAAGTAAAAGAAAAGAGACATAAATGGAGAAAAAGAACATAGAAAAAAGAAAAAATATAGAGAAAAGAAAGAAAAGAAAGAATGAGGGGAGGCGTGGGAGTGGGAGTAAATGTGGGGAGGGGAGGGAGAAAGAGGAGGATGAAATGAGAGTGAGGGGAGAGAGGGATGAAGAACAAAAGTGGGCTAGATCAGCAAATTAAGCATCTGTGCCCTCTCTGCAAAGGCTCCCAGGAGTCAGATCAATTGAAGACGAATCAAAAGTGAATCGAATTGAATCAAAATCAAATTGAATCAAATCAAATTGAATAGAGTGAATTGAATCCAAATTGAATTGAACTGAATCAATTGAATATAATCAAATTGAATCAAATCAAATTGGGAAATGAATCGAAATCAAGAATTGAATCAAATTAAATCAAATCAAATCAAATCAAATTGAATTGAATTGAAACAAATCAAACTGAATCAAATCAAATCAAATTGAAAATGAATCCGTGAATTGAATCAAATCAAATTGATTCAAATCAAATTGAATGGAATCGAATCGAATTGAATCAAATTAAATCAAATCAAATTGAATTGAATTGAAACAAATCAAACTGAATCAAATCAAAATTGAATTGAATTGATTCAAAATCTAATCAAATTGAATCAAATCAAATGGAATCCACAGCAAGACTTGAGGTATCAGCAGAGCGCAGAATGCGTTGATGATTGAATCGATATATCATATTATAACGCAACTCCAAACAGCGTTCAGAGTTGGTCTCCTGTCCAAATACTGCTCATCTTTACTCCATGAAGATCTTATTTTACCTCCCTGACTTGCAGGGTGTGACTAAAACAATGATGCTGAGATGCTTTGAGCTGTTGTGATATAGCGGTTGCGTAATTTGATAAAGCCAACCGAACAGACGCGCCGCGTTTGACTTATCAAATTTCGGCAGCCTCGAATCACAAAGACGAACTCATTGAGGATTCTGACAGAGCCGATCAGGCCTCATTAGCTCTGTAATTACAGATTAATGCGTCATTTTGCCAGTGATATTAGTGGACTTGCAAACAAATCTTCATTAGAGGTTTCAATAGGCAATCCCCTTCTAATTCGCTCCACTTCTTTTTGTTATTGTGATAATTAAATTCGCCAGGCGCTCGCGAATGTAAGACCAACGCTTTCGTCTGCAACACTAGATTTATGCATAACAAAAACCCGAGATGAGAGAGAGAAAAAGAAAAGAAAAGAAAAGACAGACAGAGAGAGAGACAGACAGACAGACAGACACATAGATAGATAGATAAATAGACAGACAGACAGATAGATAGATAGATAGATAGATAAATAGATAGATAGATAGATAGATAGACAGACAGACAGACAGACAGATAGATAGATAGATAGATAGATAAAGAAGAAAAGGAAAGAAAGTCAAAAGGAAAAGTGGGGGCGGAACTAGAGATAAACAGAGAATGGAGAGAGAATGGGGGAGAGGGGAAAAGAAGAAAAGAAAAAGAAGGAGGGTGAGAGAGAGAGGAAAACAGAAAGAAGTTCATGAATATTGACAGAAAGAAAAAGGTTAAGAAAAATAAAGTGAAAAAGAAATGAGTGAAACGCACAACGACGAACTCCAACAGACAAGCGAAGAAAGGGCGATAAAAGATGCAGACAGACAGACAGACACACAGATAGATAAATAGACAGACAGACAGACAGACAGATAGATAGATAGATAGATAGATAGATAGATAGATAGATAGATAGATAGAAACACAGACAGACAGACAGACAGACAGATAGATAGATAGATAGATAGATAGATAGATAGATAGATAGATAAAGAAGAAAAGAAAAAAGCATCAAAAGAAGGAAAAGTAGAGCCGGAACTAGAGATAAACAGAGAATGGGAGAGAGAGAGAGAAAGAAGACAGAAAACAGTGTGATGCATTGGGATGGAGGTGGCAGTTGGAGTAACGTCTTGAATGAATGCGTGAGAGAAAAAAGGAAAGAGAGGCAGATGGGAGAGAGGCAATTTGCTATTTTTTACCTCCATTCTCCATGACTGAGAAAAGGCCAGCTGAGCATGTAGCATTCCATAACACACGCAATATGTCTGCAATCAGCTGCAACCTGCAACCTGCCACTCACACACACACACACACACACCCCCCCACACACACACACACACACACACACACCTCTGCAGTAGCAAGGGAGGGGCACAAAGCTTTGCAGTCGTATCTAAGCGGTGGTCAGGGCCTGTGCTTCAGTCACTAGTCTCTGGACACACACACACACACAGAGCATCAGGCGGAGGAGTGTGTGTGTGTGTGTGTGTCCAGCCCTCTATCGCTTCCCTCCTTCTGGCTCTCTCAGGAGGAACTGGAGTGTCAGTCTCACTCGCTGTGTCCACATCTGTGTCTCTACTGAGACTGTCTAAGAGCTGCCGGTAGCCTGGTAACACACACACACACACACACACACACACACTATCTCGCTCATGCTCTCCCACTCCCTCTCTTCTCTCTCTCTCACCTACACACACACACACAACAATATGTGTAATATCACATTTCAACATGCACTGGCTATACAAACATTACACACACACACACACACAAGCAAAATATATAAGCACCCACCCAGAAAGATACACACACAGACAGACATTGTCATACCACTTATGCTCCAGCCCACCCAGATACACACACACACCAGCCCCTGTCCACTTATCTCTGGCCCTCTGCAGCTCCTGGCAGCTGCTCAGCCTCCCAGCTCTGTCTGAAGGGTGAGTACAGAGGCAGGGGAGAGGCGGGCCGAGGTGGGTCATGCATTCTGGCGCGGGTTCATAACAACTCATCACCAACCACGTCATAAAATGAAAAAGCGAAAAAGAACAAAGTACCTCCAGTGGTTCCTTTACCGGTCCGAATTCAAAAGCCGGGTGACCTTCAATCTGGGGCGTACACCCTTACCGTTCGCTTAGCTGCCTAATACAACTACACCCGCGGGTGATGCCTGGGGATGGTAGCACATTTATAGTACCTTAGTGGTACCTTTACCGGTCCAGGACTCAAACCAGCGACCTTAAGAGCATGGAATCAACGTCCTAATCATTACGCTCCCAACTGCCTCGCTACCAACTACGACCGGAGAGCAGTGCTTGGGGCCAGTACCTTGCACATGAAGTACCTTAGTGGTACCTTTACTAATCCGGGATTCAAACCGGCAACCTTCTGATCACTGGGCACAGATCTTTATTGTTATGCTTCTAACTGCCCTAATACCAACTACACCCGGGGAGCAGTGCTTGGGGACGGTACCTTGCATGAGTACCTTAGTGGTACCTTTACTAATCCGGGATTCAAACCGGCAACCTTCTGATCACTGGGGCACAGATCTTTATTGTTATGCTTCTAACTGCCCTAATACCAACTACACCCGGAGAACAGTGCTTGGGGACAGTACCTTGCTCATGAGTACCTCCAGTGGTTCCTTTACCGGTCCAGTCAATGGGTGACCTTCCGATCTGAGGCGCACACCTACAGATTATACTACCAATGGCCCCAGTACCATCTATGCCCGGGGGAGCAGTGCTTGGGGATGGTACCTTTCTCATGAGTACCTTAGTGGTACTTACTAGTCAGATTCAAACCGGTGACCTTCCGACCATGGGGCCAACTCCCTGACCTCTCTCTCTCTCTTGTTCCCCCTCTCTCTCGCTCTCTCGTTCTCTCTCGCCTCTCTCTCTCGTTCTCTCTCTCTCTTTCTCTCGCTCACTCTCTCTCTTATTCTCCTCGCTCTCTCATTCTATCTCTCTCCTCCCTCTCTCCTCTCGCTCTGTCTCTTTTCTCTCTCTCCTTCCGCTCACTCTCTCTCGCTCTCATCTCATTCTCTCGCTCTCTCTCATTCTCTTGCTCTCTCTCATTCTCTCTAAGCTCTCTCTCTCATTCAGCTCTCTCTCTCTTGTTCTCTCTCTCTCTCTCTCTCTCATTCCCCCTCTCTCTCTCCGCTCTCTCTCTCTCTCGTGCTCTCTCTCTCTCGCTCCCTCTCTCTCTTGTTCTCCTCTCTCTCTCATTCTCTCTCTCTCTCTCTCGTTCACTCCACTCTCTCTCGCTCACTCTCTCTCTCTTACTCTCTCTCATTCTCTCTCTCTCCTTCCGCTCACTCTCTCTCACTCTCTCTCTCATTCTCTAACTCTCTCTCATTCTCTTACTCTCTCATTCTCTAACTCTCTCTCTCATTCTCTCGCTCTCTCTTGTTCTCTCTCTTGTTCTCTCTCTCTCTATCTCTCTCTCCCCTCTCTTTTATTCCTCTCTCTCTCCCCTTCTCTCTTTCTCATTCTTTCTCTCTTTCCCCCATCTTTACTCTTTGTCTCTTCCATTCTTCCTTCTTTAAAAAATGAAGATTTGGCGGTTGGTTTAATATCATGGATTGGCATTTATTAGCGTCCCGCTCATGCATCTTGAATAATTTAGGGCTTTTTACTCATTTCCAGTTATGAGGGAGGCCTCGTCTCTCTCTCTCTCTCCCTCTCTCTTTTTTTTTTTAGATCGGATTTCCACCGTATTCCATCGTTTTTGATTTTTTTTGCCAGGGACCTGGGTGGGTGTTTCATCAAAAATTACAGGCGCCGGGTTGGAATTGATTAGGTTAAAACACTGAGAAGGATGCACGGGAGTGTGTGTGTGAGTGGAGACGGCAGGTAATAAGAGCTTCTAAAGAGGCCCAAGACAAAAGACTTGCGAACGTAATGTGATTGGAAGACAATGGCGCTCTGTCTGTCATGAAACACTTGGAATACTGTATATTTTGTGTGGATGTGATTGTTATGTAGATGCTTTGTGGGTGTGTGTGTTGTATTGTTTTTTGTTAGGAAAAAGCAGTGCTTTGGGGCCAGTATCTTGCTCATGAGTACCTTAGTGGTAGAGATGCTTGATCGATGTGGATCGGTATCGGTCGATAATAACCGCTCAAGCAATGGATCGGATATCGGCGGCAGTGGGCCTTTCTACGGAGCCGATCTGTGAATGTTTTCACATTCAATTCGTTATGCATGGGAAGTGGCACTGCGGTGAAGTAGAGCTGAAACGATTGTTCCAATCACTTGAATAATTCTATAACAAAAATGGTCGAGGCAATTTTTTTTAGAATGGAAGCTCGGTTTAATTCATTTTACTCGCTAGAGCAGCTCCGCTTGTATTTCACACGGACGCTTAATAGTGACACACACCGTTTTCAGTGGCGTGATCAAGACATGACCTGATCCCTCTGTATGTGAAAGTATTTGTGAGATGTTCCGTGCACTGAAACAGAAGTAAATGCATAAAAACATTGTTCAACATTTTTCACGATGTAAACATGCGTGCTGTGTGAATGAGCGCCGTCACTCGCTAAAACGCTTCAGTTCGGTCAAAACGTCGCCTTTATTACAGACACAAACCATATTTGAGCTGATAAATAACCACAACAACCAGCGTTCTACTCACAATTCTGCCATTTATTTAGATTTCCCCATAGATTTTCCATGGTTTATTCTGGAACGCACGCCCGACGCATCATTGGGACGCGGCTCTGGGGCGCGCCCAGAGAAATGTCGTTCTCTGCAAAAGCAGCTCCAACTTCAGCATTTCATTTTCAATTGACCACATTTTTTTCAATTTTATAATGTTATAGTGTAATCAGTAAGAAAGAAGAAATATTTATACGTCTAAACCAACAACTTTTGAGAACAAATAATTTAGCATATACGTGTGTGTGTGTAATTATTACATTGTTTTAGTAGGAAAACAGTATTTAAATCAAGCATTTCCTTAAGCATAACAATAATCTCAGTCATATATTCAGACATTTTTAAAGCATTATTTTATGTTAAAAAAAAGTCTGTGACTGTATCGGATTTGTATCGGTATCGGCAGACATCCACGTTTACAATATCGGTATCGGACATAAAAAAGTGGTATCGGCCCATCTCTACTTAGTGGTACCATTACCGGCCCGGGATTCAAACCGGTGACCCTCTAGTCACGGGGTGCACCCCCTTATTGTTACGCTTCCAACTGCTCTGCTACCAGGGAGCAGTGCTTGAGGACGGTACCTTGCTCATGAGTACCTCAGTAGTACAGTACCTTTACCGGTCAGAGACTTGAACCAGCGACACTCCAATCATGGGGCAAACGCCCTAACTATTACGCTAACAACTGCCCCAATACCAACTGCGCCCGGGACGTCACAAAGGTGTGTGTGTGTGTGTGTGTGTCCTAGCAGACCTTGGAGACTGTGGTGTGGAAATAAAGTGAGAGAAAGCATAAAGTCTTCTCCGTCTCCCCACAAGTTAAAATCTACCCCCAGTCACTAAACATGAGTTAGGAAGTGTGTGAGTGTGTGTGTGTTTGTGTATGTGTGTTTGTCCTCCATCTGCCAGTGTGTGGTCTGTGTATACGTGTAGCTGCAGCTCTTCTCCCCCCTGTGTGGGTTTGGGTGTGTGTGTGTGTGTGTGTGTGTGTCTGTGTGCATGTGCTGGTGTGTGGATGTACATGTGCCTGTGTGTGTGTGTGTTTATCGACTACCTGTCTGCCAGGGTGTGTGTGTATATGTGTGTGTGTGTGTGTGTTCAGTAATGAGAGCTCTTCTGACATTATGCGCACACAAACGCAGGGCCGCGGCTGACAGGCCGGTTTTGACGAGTCTATCTGAGAGCTAAAAATAAAAATAAATAAAGAAATAACACCAGAGAGGAGAGCACACAAGGTACACCGCTGCTCAGCCTCCACACAGAATGTATTTACATCTGAAACACACACACACACACACAGACACACACACACTCTCTCACACACGCCTGGCTGGCGGAGTGAATGGCTGCTCTCCATATCTGATGGCCTCCTGTTCCAGCGTATACTGCAGTCAGCATAAACCTCTGTGGAGCTTTCACATCATCTCACTGCTTCACACACACGCAAACACACACCTGATGGCCCGCTCTGCAGGTCAGACGAGTATACAGGACCACACTGTGTAGTTCAGAGGCACTACGCAGAAATCAGATAATACTAGGGCGCACGGAACACCCACACACAGATGTACACACACTGTTAAGAATATGACCATTATGGGGACTGAGATTTTAAAGGGGAAGTTGAGGTTAAATGTAAATTGGGGTTTTTACGTCCCCACAATGACACACGTCCCCACTTTGTTGGTGTGAAATCAAGTCAAAGTCCCTACTTTATAGGTAAACAAACACACACACACACTTTTACGGTTATAGCCATGATGGGGACTTTTTAGATTTTTTAAAGGGGAGGTTAAGCTTGAGGAAATATGTATGTTGCAGTGATTAACTTTGTGGGGACCTGGTTTAACACCCCCACAATGACACATATCCCCACTTTGTTGGTGTGCAATCAGGTCCCCGTTATGGGGGTATACAACTCACACACTTTTAAGGATAAGAGCATGATGGCGACCTTTCAGATTGTTAAAGGGGAGGTTAAACCTGAAGAAATAGGTATGGTGCAGTGGTTTACTTTGTGCGGACCTGGTTTTACAAACATACACACTTTTTAGGGGACAACCATGAGGACTTTTTGGATTTTTAAATGGGAAGCCAAACCTGTATGCTGCAGTGATACACTTTGTGGGGACCTAGTTTTGTGTCACCACAATGACACACGTGCCCACTTTGCTGGTGTGGAATCAAGACAAAGACCTTATTTTTGGGGGGATACAAACAAAGTCACACACACTTTTAAGGGTACAACCATAGTGGGGACTTTTTAGATTTTTAGGCCTGAAGGAATATATATGTTCCAGTAAATAACTTTGTGTGGACATGGATTTTGTCCCCACAATGACACAAACAAGCACACACACACACACACACACACATACTCTTTTAAGGGTACAAACATGACGAGGACCTGTTTTTATGTCCCCACAATGACACATGTCCCCTCTTTATTGGTGTGCAATCAAGTCAAAGTCCCCATTATGGGAGGTTTGCAAATATACACACACTCATTTAAGGGTACAACTACGGTGGGAACTTTTTAGATTTTTAAAGGGGAGCTTAAGTCTGAAGAAATAGGTATGTTGCTGTTTACGTCCCCATGATGACACGTCCCCACTTTTTCGGTCCAAGTCCGCACTATGGGATGTTTACAAACATGCGAAATGACAAACTCGTATACTCGTATACTCCACCTCTCTCACACTTGATACAAACATGTATGTTGTCACACCCGGAACCAAGTGTCCCAGCATGCGAGCCGACACACACACACACAGACCCACTTACATGCTATCCCTTACATACTCACAAATTCTCACTTACACACACACACACACACACACATCATGAAGGTCTGCTCAGAGGTTACAGCAGTCCCCTAACACCATGCATATTCAATGGCCGTGTTTATAATTAATACTCCTGACTTAATATGCCTCCGCTTGTACTATCACCTCACACACTGTTAATAACCGCACACAGGCATATTGTCACTGTCGCGCGGAAACCTGCTACTTCCACAACGACACGCTTTCGGGAGAGGAGAAAACCATCTGGACTCGCCACTCGTTCCATCCTAATTATCACAAAACTTCGGCATATTTAGCGCTGGAAGATTCTTCTTTTTTTTTGGTTGTTTTAACAAGTCAGAGCCTGTTTTCCCTGGAGCTCTGAGGCTTATACGACAGGCGACTTAAAACTTTTGTTAAAAGGCGCTTTTTTCAAAAATGGGTACGAGAGCCCCCTTTTTTTGGCACGAGCGGTTATAGGAAGCAAAGCAAGTATAAGCAAGACACATTGTTCAGGAATCACTTTACGCTTTCAATTACATTGGCATCGACTGCTCCGGCAGGTATTTCTAAGAGCTTCGCAGCTTTGCCAGCCTCTCTCTCTCTCTCTCTCTCTGTCTTTTACTCTCCCTTTTTATTTTCACCTCCGCCTACCTCGCTCTCGTTCCCTTCCCTCCATCCCCCCCCCCCCCCGTCTCCCTCATTAGAGGCAGGCCAGGGAGGAGAGGATGGAAGCATGGCGGTCCGTGACCCCATCGCCCCTGTACTCGCTTGGGGCTTGGGAAGGAGGAGTTGAGCCCCGGATCACCTCTAACCATGCTGACTGCCCATTAATGCCTCATCTGAGGCTAAAGAGCCACGGGGAAGGTGGGCAAGGGGAGGGGAGGAGAGGAGAGAGCGAGAGCAAGCGCGAGCGAGGGATGTTCCATCCTTTATAGCTCATGTCGGACGGCAAAGTGATTTCCTGGCTTCCAGACAGGCCTGGTTAGTTGATTTGCTTTTAAATAGATATTTTGCGACGGCCATAAAGCATTTGTTTGCTGAATCCCTGCCATAATTTCATCGATTGTTACACAGCCTCGTTGGGCATGGCAAGAGAAGAACTGAGCTTGGAGATTTCGCTAATAAGTCCCGCTGACTCATTTGGAGTGCTGAAAAAAAATTGGGTAAAGATTTGACATACAATAAGATAAAGATAAAGTGGCGAGCAGTGTTCAATGGTGAATTGAATTAAAATCAAGGTTTTGAAAATGATGCAAATTTATCACGTTATACGACACTGGTGCAGAAGTTCAACTGCCATGTTAAAAGTTTTATGTCTGCTGTGTCTCTAAACAATTAGTGATCTCTTATAACCGATGGATGCAACCATTTTAATCCAAAAGTTGAAATATCACTGACACAAACCACTGCACCGACGGCCTTGCGGTGCTTTTATTATTCCCTAGCGAACCATGTCATTGAAAGGTAAAATCTTGGGTCTTGAACAATGTTAGGAGTTGTGTGTTAACAAAAGTAATGCAATTACAGTGATGTATTAACTTTTGCTGTAACGTAAAAATGTAAGTTATGACTAAAATATTTTCAATAATATTCTACTCGTTACATATTTCAGTAACACCCGTTCCAACACACTTTCAACACAAAATTTAGTCTCACAATGTTGGACTAAACACAGTGAGACTAAATTTCGGGTTGAAAGTGTGTTGTAACGGGCGCAAAAGAAAAAAATCGGGAAGTAAAATAGCTATTTCCTACAGAGTGAATGCCTAAAGTCATTATGCTACACCACAGCGCCCCCACTGGATGTAGAATGAACTGCAGTAAACTACATTTTAGCATTTTAGAGTAAAACTTCCAAAGTTGTGCAGCTTGGTGAAAGTAACTCAAAAGTTATGCATGAGTTGTGTAACGCATTACAATTCAGATACAGTAATATTGTAATGTAACAAATTACTTTGAAGTAACAGTGACTAGTAATGGATAATGTATAAGGCTGGATTCCAAAAATCGATTCACCGATCAATATTGATTCTCGTTCGAAAAATACGATATCGATTCAAAAATTCGCGGATCGATCTTTTCCTGCGGCTGTGCACTACTTCTCGCGACCGCGCAAGGACAGCTATAAAAACGTGAGACCGGCGAAACCCAAACCAAATAGAGCCATGGCTGAAGCTGCTCCGCTCAAATCACCGTCTGGCCTAAAGGCCGATGTTTGGCAACACTTCGGTTTTAAAACAAGTTATTTTATAACCAAGCAAAACTAGTATTGACGCAAAGAAATCTCAAAATAAATCAATATCGAATTGAGAATTGAATCGGATCATTGTGAATTGGAATTGAATCGAATCAGGAAATCAGCAACGATACCCAGCCCTAATAATGTATTACATTCTGAAAGTTTGGCCATGACTAGGGTTGAAAGATTTGGGGAAAATATCAGATTTTTCTGACAGATATTGCTTTTTGAATTGAGACTCAAAATCAGGAAATCACGTCGTCCTCCGTGTGTGACAGTCATGCACACCAATCAGAAGTTAACAGCGAACGTACACTAACCAACAACAAATATGAAAAATGAAAGTCAGTGCTTTGATGGTATCTCATGGGACATGCTCCATCATGATTTATGTCTATTAAACTGATGATGTTGAAGTGAAGTTTTACTTAAAATTGCAACAAATCAAATCGCAATCACAATATCTGTCCGAAAAATAGAGTAATTTTCCCTAAATCTTTTAGTTATGCCATAAGAATGATGATAATAAGATATTGTCCCCCATTTTTCGTCAGTTATCACCCAAGAATGACGATCTAGAATTCGATTTTAACTTGAAAGGTGAACTATAGATCATTACAAGCGCCACAAGGCCATCAGTCCTGTCAATGAAAAGTACGTCCTTTTGCATTAAAATCCATCCTGTCATGTGAGACAGAAAATCATCCCTTTTTACTCATTTCTTGAGCTGGTGATGACAACGCACCTCTCACCTCTACCTTTTGTTGGTTAATGTTCTCTAACGAACATCTCTCTTTCTCTAAATTGTTAGAAAAGCATTTATTACGCTTTCGGGACCTTCATTCTGGCTGTGAAAGTCACCTTTTGTAGACATGGAGGTCCCTTCTCTCTCTCTCTTTTCCTCCCTCCTTCTTTCTCTTGGTGTCTCTGTAATGAGGGTGTAGGTGTCTGCAGGTGGTAGATTGTGGGGATGGTTGGGGGTCTGTGTTACTGTGTTGCGTTCTCTCAGCTGTGATTAGACCTCAGCCAGCACACAGATCACAGCAATCACACCGCCCCGGCGCCTGCCATCAATACTGATGAGCTCCCGTGTCACCGAGAAGCGGCGAACAACCACCTCGGCAGTGTTAAACACAAGCCCGGCCCCCGATGCCACCTGCGACGTCTCGTACATCACATCGGTAATTAAAGAAGTGCTTCAAGCCAAAAAAAAAAAAGTGCTGACAGCACTAATAACCTGACGAAAGCCGGGTTTTGTCGAGAGCCCTGCCCTCCCTGACTTCGGCTCAGCCGGTCACCGATGCAGGAAGTGTATTATTTTTAGCTCAAGCGAGTCAGATTAAAATCACTTTACAGTAACTTTACAGTTGTTTGACTACAGTATTTTACCATAACAGTAAAAAACTGTACACTTTAAAGAAAGGCTGTATTTTGTAATTAAAATATAGTAGTGTAAATTTTATACTTACAGTAAAATTGTACGGAAAATTTCTTATTGTCACTTTTTCAAGTTGGTTCGTTTATGTCAATGAATTTTTACACCACTAAGGCTTGATTATACATTAAAGCCACCAGTTTAAGCGTTTAACACAATTGCATTTGGCCCGTAAAATTGGCCCGTAAGATGTGCATGGGAGTGTGATTGGGTGAATGTGTGTGTCTCCTGTAGTGTGTTGGCCCTGCCTTGCGCCCCTTCCGTTTCCCCGCAACCCTGATAGGGATTAAGCGGTTTGGATTTTCTTCAATTCGATAATAAAATATTGATCAGTGAGGCCCGACGTAACATTCTACTGACAAAAGTTTCCATTGCTGGTCTGCTCGTTAAGGAACTCTAAGTTGCTACGCTAAAAAGGGTAGAACGATCACCAATCAAAATTTGAGCCGCCAACCCAGCAAACTAGGCCAATGGGAAGCGAACACGGCTTCTCATTTGTAAGAGGTCAGCCAACGGTCATGGGGGAAAGAGAGCTGACAGAAAAGTCTACGAGAAGGGTTGAGGGTCAAGAGCTGGGCAATGGAGCCTACAGGGCAGACTAATATGGCGAAGCAGGACTCTCGTATTGGTCTTTGCCATATCTGCTGACAACGCCGGGAGCAAGCGTGTAAAAAAAAAACCCTCCAGAACACCTCGTCCTGAGGTACAGTAGTATATCTTTATTAGTGTAAAACTCAGCCCGGGCGAGGAGAAACAGCAGCCTCCTCCAATGACACGCTGAAAGAAACACCCTTGTCTTGGAAATGGGTTTGCTCAGCACACTGAGAATAGCACGGGAGTGGACTGTGGCGCCATCATATTTCCCAGAGGATCTCCGAGGGGTCCGGAGCGAAACGGAAGAAATCTCTCTTACCGGCGACGGTGTTCCAGTGCACAATATTGGCCTTCGAACTCAGAGGTCTGAAGCTAGCCACTGAGGCGTTTGCTGATACAATAACTGGAGTTGCTCTGAAGGTGCAAACCTGTTGGAGGTGTAATGCTACGTTCACACCGAGAGCTGTAAAATCGCTGAAGACGCTCAAAAAGCATTGCTAAATATTTTTTGCTCAAGTCGACCATGACGTCATTCGAACGTTCGATCTTTGTTCTCTGGGATCCTCGCAAGCGAAGAACGTCTACATTCCGATGGGCTGCCAGTCGTTTGCAGCCGAAACGCGTCATAACGTTTTTGTCACTAGTAGCGTTGAAGTACTCGAGACCAGTTTTGAAAAGTCTCGGTCTTGTCTCAGACTCGGCCACATTTGCACTCGGTCTTGTCCTGGACTCGGCGGAGAAAGGGGACTCGGAATTTTATTTGGAGACGAGCTGAGACCACAGCTCTGAGAATATTACTATTAAAACTCTTTGAGACCGACGCAGACATTTTTGCGTTGTTTATTAATTAGTGTTTTAATAACTGGGAATCCCTTTAACTTCCAGAAACCACGGAATTCCGTGCACAAAAACCAAAGTAACTGCCTAAAAAGGCATTAATTACATTATTCGCGATGTAAACACACGCGTTAGCGCTCGCGATTATAAGATTATAAGAGAACAACCCTCCTATGTTTAACTCCTTCTCAAGCAACGGCTTTAGTTTATGCCTTTAGACCTTAATGGGGTGTTTGTAGGGTTTAAATGAATATTACAGGCACCGGTTGGCGCGTGTTCACACTCAACGCAATGAAACGCTGTTGCGAGTGAAATTTGAGTCCTACACGTGTTACTGTTTACGTCTTGCTACGAAGTGACAGACTTTGGACTGGAACTGAATTGAAATCGAAAAGTGCCTGAATGATCTCTGAGTCTAGGATTGATAACAATTATGATAATAATTAATCATAATCCCTATTGGAGTCACGGGGACCAGAGCCTAACCTGGGAATACTGATACGAAGTGAGGACCAAGCCTGGACGGACGCCAACACACCACAAAGCACACACACTAAAGGCCAATCAAGCTAAACTGCGTGCTTTTGGACTGTGGGAGCAAATCTGAGCACCGACAAGAACACAGGCAGAGCACGCAAACTCCACACAGAAAGACCCCAAGGCTGATCCCCAGGACCCTTTTTGCTGGGAGGTGACCGTGCTAACCATCGCACCACCATACATTTCAATTTCATTATTGAAACAGCAGTTTAGGATAAAAAAATTAGAGGTCGGCCAATATTGTTTCCTCAGGGGCGATATCGATACTGATTATTGCTAGTTAACAGGGACGATAACCGATATTTGGAACATTTCGAATTTTACAAACGCCAAGCTATAGCCAATCAGAGATTGTAGCGGGCAAGACGTTAAATGAAGCAGCGAGTCGAGCGCAAAGGCCAGAGAGAAAAGATGCCGTTGGTGATGATAATATCGGTGATGGTCAAAATGAAACGCCGATACCGATAACCGGCAAAATGCCTAATCTCAACTTCTGATAATCAGCAGTTTTTCATCCATCTCCCCAAAATTAACAAATTTTATTCTAATATTATTTAGTTCGGAGCCCTCCGACCACTCACCCGCCTGCTCCGTGCTGATGGTGATGTTGGCCAACTGTCGCGTCGACCGGCCCATGCCGGACACGCCGTTGACCGCCTCGATCTGGAAGGTGTAATTAGCGTTGGCCACGAAGTCCTGCACGGCCACCGAAGTGCGCGTCAGTCCCACGGGACGCGGCACGAAGCGGACGTCGCTGTCGCAGGGCTCGCAGCTCTGGCCTCCCCCCACGCACCGCTGACACAACACGTTGTAGGTCACGTCCTTCCTGCCGCCCATGTCGGTGGGCGGAGCCCACTCCAGGAAGAGGGCCGTCTCGTTGATGTAATAGATCACGTTACGAGGCGGGGAGGGCGGTCCTGAAATTGGAGGGAGGATCTTTTGAAGTTATTACGCTAATGACAAAACCGTTCATGCATGCATTTTGAGAGATTAAGTCACACTCTGCGGATAGCCGTCCACAGCCGTCCATAGCCGTGCGAGTCAAGCTTGAGCTGGACCTAAATAAACTGGGATTTTAGGGAATGATTTGACCTCAGAGGTTGACTAAAACCTGTACGCAGGGATGAAACCCCCTGCAGGGTCGGGTTCCTCCGCCGCTTCTCTAACTCGGGAAGTTGGTCTGTTTATCACCTGCGTTCCACAGCAGCCTCATAATGATAATTAGAATATGTCCTGGACATAATTATCGTAGTTAATGATAATTGCACAAGCTCACAAATAACAAAGAAATGATTATTTCCTCTCCGCGCTGCTGCTAATGCTACTGTAGTTGCGCATGATAACTATTTTGGGTTTCGTGAACATTGCTAGACAAAAAAAAAAAACAGTGTAAGAGAGAGAGACCAGAAATACATTATTAACAATGCGAGTTCATACAGATTACACAGAACGTTATTGTGGATGTAACAGTCCACAAAAATAGACCACAACTAATTATTGTTCTTTTAGTAGAATTTTGTGCGAAATGTTATCATTTTAATACGTGTGTTAACATATTCCTTATAAAAGTGTATGTAGTATGAATAAACATAAACGAAAGTAACGAAAGTAAGAGATGGTGCATTGCAGCACAGTCTATCTGTCTGTCTATCTATCGATCGATCGATCGATCGATCGATCTGTCTATCTGTGCATCTCTCTATCTCTCTTTTCTTTTCTATGTCTGTTGGAGTCTGTCTTTTTTTTACTTTATCTCTCTTGTCCTTTCTTTCTTTCTTTCTTTCTTTCTTTCTGTATTTCTGTATTTCTGTCTGTCTGTCTGTGCATTTCTCTATCTCTCTTTTCTTTTCTATGTCTGTTGGAGTCTGTCTTTTTTTTACTTTACCTCTCTTGTCCTTTCTTTCTTTCTTTCTTTCTTTCTTTCTTTCTTTCTGTCTGTCTGTCTGTATTTCTGTCTGTCTGTCTGTCTGTGCATCTCTCTATCTCTCTTTTCTTTTCTATGTCTGTTGGAGTTTCTTTCTCTATCTATCTATCTATCTATCTATCTATCTGTCTATCTATCTATCTATCTATCTATCTATCTATCTATCTATCTATCTGTCCTTACACTCTTTGGCTACCACAGTATTACTTATTAATTTTTATATTTTGTTATATTTACTAAATATCATATTGACTTCTCTGTTTTATATATAGAGTATATCTTAAACGTTTAAATACTGTCATGTCATTTTCAATTTTACACATGCATTTGTGTTAATGTGCCTGTATGTATCATAGACACTTAAAATCAAAGATACATTCATCTGTCTGTCTGTCTATCTATCTATCTATCTATCTATCTATCTATCTATCTATCTATCTATCTATCTATCTATACTAGATAGGACAAGAAAAATCACTTACACTATTGTTACTTATTAATTGATATGTTCAGTGCATCGTATTGACTTTACTCGGTTTGATCCCCAACATGCATGAAAGCCCCAGTAACACACTGATTAATGTCCTGCAACACGCAGCAGGACTACACCCGCAGAGGAAGGTAATGTAGAGGCCGACTGACGTGTGCAGGCGGTGGTGGGAGGGTCTTTGCCAGCTCTGTAGAAGCCTTTCTCACAGTGGCACAGGGCAGATGCCTCCGAGTGGCTCACGCTGTGCGGCGGACACTTGGAACACTTGATGTTTCCCGCGAAGGCCTTGTAGAAGCCAGATTTGCAGGCTGGGGAGAGACACAAAGGGGGTGGGGGGCAACACAAGCACAGGAGAGGAGAGATCAGCATCATGCAGCGTTACAGGGAACAATGGGCTCCATTCTCCATTTTTTTTCTTACATTTATTCTTGACAGTCATTTAAATATTTCAATATTAAATGACTGTAGAATTGAAGAAAATCCAATAACCTAACGTAGGCATGGTGTCAAATATGTGTAAGAGGATTTGTAGATTCTGTTCTTAGCTAGGAACAAACCTCAAATAAGTCAGAATCAAAAAAACTGCATAAGTGGGTTTTAAGAACACATTTCTTCTTAAAGCTGGGCTTACACTGTGCAGATTTTTGGCCCATTTTCAGCCGATTTTTTACTTGTGCGACTATTTTTTGGCTCGGCCCGAGTTTCAGCTTAATCGTGCATCATACATCGTGTAGTATACATGGGGTAACGAGCACCGATTAACCCCTCTCACGACCCCGTTCCCGATCGGCAATCGTACGGTCAGATGAAAATCGAACCTGTTTGAAATTCTGGTCGCCCTTCGTGAGGATATCGCACTGTCGAAGCAGAGCCAGGAGCCGACTCACCTGAACCACAGTGGGTTTTCCCTCATTGCGCCTGCGCGAACCCCTACGACGGCGTATTAGGCCATTGTAGATTAAAAAGATAAAAATGGACGGAGGGTAAAATTCCGAGAAAAAACTTCCGAGATTAAAGTCGTAGATAGTCGTAGAAAAGTTGGATATTCTCTGAGATTAAAGTGGCAAATTGGTGAGTTTTTTCTCACTAATTTGCCACTTTAATCTCAGAGAATATCCAACTTAAAAAAAGGTTTTTTGAAAAGTTTTTTGATTGTCCAAGATCAGAAAATATCTCAGAGAATATCCTTTAATCTCAGAGAATATCTGTCTTTTTCTTCTCGTGAATCTACAACTTTAATCTTGGAATTTCTGAGTTTTTTTCTCGAAATTTTACCCCCGCTTGATACTCTTCTTTTTGATCTACAATGGCCCCAATACGCTAACGTGGAGAACACAGAACTGGAAGTGAAATGCAAGTAGAGTACAGAGTACAAACATGGCCACGCTGCATGTAGTCTGGACAAGAGCGCATTGCAGGCTCGGGTGCAGGAGTCGGCGTGTGGTGTAGTGTGAGCTGTCAAGATTTACGTGCGAACGCCGGCCCATATGGTGAGTGCACCGTCGTCAGGAGCTTTGGCTTTCGCTCATGAGACTAAGGCCTTGTCCACGGGCGTTGAAATGGTATACCTCTGAATACCGCTCGTTTGTAACTGCGTTCGATTGGCGCTTCACTGGCGTTCCGCAATAAGCGTCGTTTTTCCTCGCGGGATTGCAGCGCCAAGCGTTACGCTACAGCGTTTATTTAGCGCCACCCGAGCAGCGCGCTTTAACGAACGCCCGATGCTGAAGCGCCCGTGTGGGCCGCTGAATTTCCTCAATGAGCAGAAAAGCGGTCGGTGTTCAGTTGGCGCTCGCCTGCCGCCACGAACGCCAGAAAAACGCCTGGTTCAGACGTCCGTGTGAACGAGGCCTTAGTCGTACAGTTTCAGCTGGAGGGTTTCTAAAACAGATAGAAAGAAATGCGCACAGTGTACACCCTGCCTAAGACAGGTTGGTGAATGAGGTCCAGTGTTTCCATGCTCACTACATAATCTTGGATATTTTGGGGGTTCTGTGAAAGATTGTGATCGTTAATACGTCACAGCACAGGTCCCCAGTAGGGCTGTAAATCACAAGTTTCATCGTGATACGGTATTATATCAATTCAGTGGACTGCGATTCAACGCCGTTAGTGATATATTCTGCTACAATATGATTGGGATTTGTTTCAATTCAGAGATATTGAGAAAATATCATATAGCGTTTTAACACAACCACTTCCATTCATATCAAATCACAAAAAGCAACTAAATATCATTTGACAGCATTTCATTCCTGAGCTCAAACAGACATTTAAATGAAAAACAACTTTTTTAAATAAAATACAGCTCTGTTTGATACGTGGCGCGTCACAATATATACGATATGCAATTTTTTCATCAATATATCAATATATCAGTGGCTCAATATATTGATGTATCCTTACATCCCTAATTCTCAGTGGTAGTCTTCAATCGTTTATATTTACGCCACTCAGCAGACGCTTCCATTTTTCCTAATTTCAGGGAGAGTTTTCCTGAGAGCAACTAGGAGTTAATGGTGTGTTAGGAGTAGGAGTATTAGAAAGTGGACTCAAATGCAGGTCACATTTGGTTATGGTTAACTATATGGTGTGGTGTGGTGTGGTGTGTTCTGTGACCATGTCTCTCCCTTTAATTTACTTTTATTATCGCTCCCACTACTAGTGGCATTACTTAGTCATGCAAGTAAAGCACAGTCCAGACTCTCATTCTCATTCTCTTCTTAGATTAACGGACTTCTGTTTTCTTGTTAGAAGTTGAAGGAAAGAAAGGTAAAAAGTGTCAAAAGCCAGTGAAAACTTCTGAGTATGTCCTCATGAAGGAGGAGTTCAGGCCTTTCTTTTTATATTTTAGATTTATTTATTCATTGTTATTATTTCACGAAAACACTTCCGCATTTACAGCCCAAACATTAATTTTCACGTCTTGAAAGTGTTAAACCTGCAGTTTTCCTTTACACGCTTTATGCGTTTATGAAATCTGTAATTTACTATTAATAAAAAAAGGTCTAAACAATAAACAAACCATAAGTGATATGACTTTGAACAGTAGCTACAGCCAATTACAGCTTTAATTAAAATAAAAACAGTTAAGGGAAGCTCGCTTTGGTATTCAAAATTACTTCACCAGACTGAGAAAAACTGCTCAAAGCAATTAAAGATATATGTGTTTTGACTCTTATTTTTAACAGATTTAGTTTTTTTTTTTTTTATTTAGCTGCCTCCACAAGAGATTTAGTAGCCCTGTGTTTATTCTTGTCTGGAGCCGTCTGGTGCCATTGCCTTTGGCATCAGCTCTAACCCTGAATAGATGGGCTATTTTGTGCATAGTGATAATAATAAATATAGCCTGGCGGCAACAGAGTGGGGTCCAAACAAAAAATCACAAAAACAACACAGCAGCTAATGCAGTAGCGTCGAAGAAAAAGTGAATCAGACATCAAAAAAATTAGCAAAAGTTATGACATCAGGTCTAGTCAACTTTTGTACCATGGCCTTCGGCTTTAAAGCGTAAATATAAGGCATAAATGTATAAATTTATATAGCATTTAGTGCCCTCTATTGTTCAAATAGCAGCATTATATAATCAGCTCCTCCTATAGTTCAAATAGCAGCGTATATGCAACATTTCCCTTTCCCATATCTTAGTTTGAATTATTTATGCCAAATTTCCTTAAAATCTGACTACGGCTCCTTGAGATATAGGTATTTAGCATTTACAGCATCCCTATTGTTCAAATAGAAGCACTCTCATGCTAGCTGGGCCAAAAGCAGTCAAAAATAAAAGACATTAAAAGCCAAAGATGTGTACCACACCAGTCTGCATACATTTATGACCCCTTTACCCTGTTCATTAAATGCTAAACAGCAACATCCCTACTTATTGATAACTTTGTGCAACTTCGATCCTAAGCTGCATTAGTTTATGTAACATTTTACATGCCCCCTATTGTTCAAGCGAGACATTGTACAATTAAGCGCCTTAGTTAATCACCCTTCCATTCATTTACATTGCATTTTTAAGCGCCCCTTGAGGTCAAAAGCATGTTTTCCTTTGCTATAGCGTGAATTGTAGACCAATCACTAAACTTTTGGCCTACTTGCCTGAAAAATTCCTGCAACCAACATAATAATAATAATAATAATAATAATAATAATAACAACAATAATAATAAATAAAATAAATAAATAAATAAATAAATAATAATAATATATAGCCCCAAGTGGCAACGAGCAGGTCCAAACTTAAGAATTATGTCGTATGGATTAACTAGTCTTGATTCTGGTGAATGTGATATCACGTGCATTATTGTGCTTTTGCGCAGCACTGAATCAGACAACATACATTTTCTTTAGCATTCATAGAGATGCCTAGAGGTCAAAAACACTTTTCCTTTCCCATTTTCTCAATTATCAACTGAAATCTATGATTTTGGTGTATGGTGAGTTTCATACCTTTCCTACCTTTTTCTGAAATTTCAGTCTTCTCTGACTTGGTGCTTTGTCTTGGACCCCTTAAAATGGAAAAAAAAAATCACTGGGGGTTCCATAACACTTAATGCTTGGACCCCCAGTAATAATAATAATAATAATAATAATAATAATAATAACAATAAAGACACAACAATTATGGAGGGGGTTCATAAGCACTTTATTAATTTGAACCCCTTGATGATAATAATAATAATTAAACATAAATAATAATAATAATAATAATAATATTAATAATAATAATAATAATAATAATAATAATAATGGAAAAACAATACTGTTACATATCCTTAATCACTTTATGCTTGGACCCTAAATATACGGAAAAAATTAAAAGCGTTCCATAACACTTAATGGCAGACCCCATAAACCCAACAACTGTGCTGTGATAAGTGCTTGTTGTAGGTTTTAACAAGCAATGGCAGATCAAAGTGGGGGAGATAATACCTGCTTTCCACAACCAAAAAATACTCGCAGGCAGAAGAAAGGCATTAACGGGTGCTAAAAGTCACATATTGGAAATAACAGCTCCATTGCTGGCACTGCGGCTTTTTTAGATTAGGAGTGAAGATTAAAACACCTCGCTGCAGAACTTTTTACGCCGTGTATAATTGCGACGTGAAGTGCGGTGTTTAATTGCAGCTGAAGTATTAAGAGGGCGGATATGCGCGACGTCTACTTTGAACTCCCATCTCTATCACACAACATTCACCTGCACTCGCAGTTCACCATGGCTTTATGACAAATACGACTTCATTTCTGATGTGGCTGCATTACGAAGGGGTCTGAGGACTGATGGGGGAGTTGTTTTGGAGGGCGCACACACACACACACACACACACACACACACACACACACACACACACACACACACACACACTCTGTGCTCCTAAGCACATTGGAATATCTCATCATTATGGCCATAAATCCTCTAACAAGAGTCTTCCCGTGGTCCTGGATAATATCCAGGTAGTACACACGTACACACACACACAAACACACACTCTCACACACACACACAGGCGCAGTCAGTTACATGCACCTCTTCCAGGAACCTTTTTACCATGCCAGGTGGCAGCGGCTGGTTTTGAGTCATGTAAGATTACAGTCTCTCTCTCTGTCTTTCTCTCTCTCACAACCACCCTTTCTCTCTCTCTCTCAACCTCTTCGTTTCTCACTGCTCTTTTGCTCTTTTTCTCTTGCTGCCCACCTTTCCGAGTCTGTCTCTCGTCCATCTCTTCCCCTTATACCCTCCTTTCCCATCCCCCCCGCCCCATCTCGCTCTCTCCCTGTCTCTCTCTGTGTCTCTCTTTCACTTTCTCTCTCTCTTTGTGCGTCTCTATCGTTCCCTTTTGCCTACTCCCTTTTCTCTGGTCCCTTCTTTTATTCTTTCTTTCTGAATAACTTTGTGTGTCTCTCTCATTCCCTTTTTACTTACTCGCTCTTTTCTTTTGTTTCTTCTTCCTTTCTGAATCTCTCTCTCTCTCTCTCTCTCTCTCTGTGTCTCTCATTCCCTTTTTACTTACTCGCTCTTGTTTTTTGTCCCCTCTTTCTTTCTTTCTCTCTGAATCTCTCTCTCTCTCTCTCTCTCTCTCTATCTCTCTCTCTCTCTCCCTTTCTCTCTCTTTGTCGCGTCTCTCTCGTTTCCCCCCTCTCCTCTTTTTGGTCCTTCTTTCATTTTCATTTTTCTTTTCTGAATCTCTCTCTCTCTCTCTCTCTCTTTCTCTTCCTTTCTTGTTGTTCTTTCACTCTGTAGCACTTTCTTGTCATTGAGTTTTCTTTGTCTTTCCGTACATCTCTCTATTTCTCTATCTTCTTTCTCTCCGTCTCTTAGACTCTTTCTCACCTCTCCTTTCTTTCTTTCTCCCTCTCTCCTCTATCCCCCCCTCTCTCTGTAGGGCCTCACTCAGCAGTTTGCTAAGTGTCCTGGGGAGATGCTTTGCTGTTCTCTCTGATGTAGAGGAGCTGTGGCCATGGCTCCTGGCTCCTCTCCAGCATCTGTTTGTAGCCTAGCCACTTGCTTGCACTCCTGCTGCTGCTGTGTTTTCCACACATCTGACAATAGGCAATCCGGCTTTTATTTATTTCCCCCAGTAAACCGAGCAAACTTTCACTTTACACAGCTCCCTTTTTTGATAGGTGAAAGTCAAGCGGCTGTAAGAAAGACTACTGAAGAGATGCTGTTTAGGATCTACACACACTTCAGTTGAGTTTTTATCTCACAGTTAAATGACATCAGTGTTGTGAACGTTAGTCAACCTAATAGATCGGACGGTCAATTAGTGTAAAGAGCTCTAGTCAATACTTGATGATCAGCATATATAGTTCCATCTCTATTCAACGTCAATATTCTAGTACAACTGACATGAAAATCAATCGTAGAGCAATACGAATGAAATTGAAATAGGAATGATGTCTCACTAATAGTGGAATTATGGGTATTTACCCATAATTCCACTACTAGCGATCCATCATTTGTATTTCAATCTCTTCCTGAACATCATTAGTAGCTTCTTAAAACTTACTGTAGCATGGTTTCATTAGGTTTTAATGCAATTTAATCTGAACAGTTTAACAGTCACTCAGCACTAGCTAATAAATATGATTCCTTAACTCACTTGGCCAGAAATAACGTAATTTTCCCATCATTATTATAAAAATTAACAGCATTTCAACAACTTGTTCAGTAGTAATCAATTAGCAATATTCTAGTTGTGGCCATTTGGCATCACTCAAGTACTGGTAACTTAGTAACTAGTAACTTATCATAGTTATAGCACTGGGTGTTTCCTAAAAGCTTGTAACATAGTGTAACATGGTGTACGTTAGCAACTAACATAGTGTACATTAGCAACTAACATAGTCTACATTAGCAACTAACATTGTGTACATTAGCAACTAACATAGTGTACATTAGCAACTAACACAGTGTACATTAGCAACTAACATAGTTTACATTAGCAACTAACATAGTGTACATTAGCAACTAACATAGTCTACATTAGCAACTAACAGTTTACATTAGCAACTGACATAGTGTAAATTAGCAACTAACATAGTGTACATTAGCAACTAACATAGTGTACATTAGCAACTAACATAGCGTATATTGACAACTAATATAGCATACGTTAGCAACTAACATAGTGTACAGTAGCAACTAACATAGTTTACATTAGCAACTAACAGTTTACATTAGCAACTGACATAGTGTACATTAGCAACTAACATAGTTTACATTAGCAACTAACAGTTTACAGTAGCAACTGACATAGTGTACATTAGCAACTAACATAGTTTACATTAGCAACTAACAGTTTGCATTAGCAACTGACATAGTTTAAATTAGCAACTAACATAGCGTATATTGACAACTAATATAGCGTACGTTAGCAACTAACATAGTGTACATTAGCAACTAACATAGTTTACATTAGCAACTAACATAGTGTACATTAGCAACTAACATAGTTTACATTAGCAACTAACATAGTGTAAATTAGCAACTAACATAGTGTACATTAGCAACTAACATAGCGTATATTGACAACTAATATAGCGTACGTTAGCAACTAACATAGTTTACATTATCAACTAACACAGTGTACATTAGCAACTAACATAGTGTACATTAGCAACTAACATAGTGTACATTAGCAACTAACATAGTCTACATTAGCAATTAACATAGTGTACGTTAGCAACTAACATAGCATATATTAGCAACTAACATAGCATTTATTAGCACCTAACATAGTGTACATTAGCAACTAACATAGTCTACATTAGCAACTAACATAGCGTACATTAGCAACTAACATAGCGTATATTAGCAACTAACATAGTGTACATTAGCAAATAACATAATGTGCATTAGCAACTAACAGTGTACGTTAGCAACTAACATAATGTGCATTAGCAACTAAAATAGTATACGTTAGCAACTAACATAATGTACATTAGCAACTAACATAATGTGCATTAGCAACTAACATAGTATATACTAGCAACTAACATAGTTTACGTTAACAACTAACATAGTATACATTAGCAACTAACATAGTGTACATTAGCAACTAACATAGTGTACATTAGCAACTAACATAGTGTACGTTAGCAACTAACATTGTGTACATTAGCAACTAACATAGTGTACGTTAGCAACTAACATAGTGTACATTTCAGTACTGGTCAATTACATTCTAGTACTAGTCATATTCCATCTTATTTTAGTATTAGTCAATCAACTTCTTACTACTGATTCAGTCAACATGATTCTATCACTGGTCAATAAATTACGTTCTAGTTCTAGCCAACCACAGCACTGTCAAGATTAATTTTATTGCAGTTTCTAGTAAGACGTCTAAAATTATTAATACTTTACAGTATAATAGCATCATAAAAGACAGGTCAGGACAATATAAAATATCAAGAAATACCACTAACAGCTTGAAAATAATGCATTAAAAATATATGTATAAATTTCATATCCAGGCATAAAGAACAGCTTTTAACGTTTAAGGCGTTTTCCACATTGTGGAGTTGGTAAAGTAGATGCATAAATATTAATAGAAGTATAACTGCACATTATGTGAATTTACAAGACCTTCATTTATAACATATTGCTACACGGACATTTTGAACAACGAGAGAGTTATAACACTTAGAGCTTGAACAAGAGATCATAAATGACGAGTTGGTTTTTCAGTGCCTCATGGCCATGTCGTGTGTACAGATCCCTAAATAAGAGCTGCGGGACGGGGGCTGAAGAGCAGTGATTCCAAGAGCGGTACGATTCTGCAGCATTTGCCCAGCATTCCTACAGGCACACACACTGCAGAATGGTCCCGCTCTCGACATCATCAGCAGTGGACGAGCCGCCACGGCGCAGTAGCCCACATCGCAGTCTGGGTGAAGTTACCACATTTCATTTGAACGGACGGAAAAAGTCAGCAATGATTTTACGGCACCGTTTTTCCACTCACTGCCATTCCGAGATCACAAACGGCTATCAGCGCTGAATAAATAAAAGCAACTCGGCAGTTCATTTTGGCCCTAAAAATCTATTCTCGAGCTCGACTCTCTCTCTAAGATAACCTTTGTCTTCCATCTTCCTCCTCCGGTCAAACAGAATTAAACTCAGAACTAGACAGCGCTGGGGAATATTATCTCGAATACTTTCGCGTTTCCGCGTTGCAAGCGCTTCGTTTGATTTTTTTTTTACCCCTGGAACTTTTAGAAGTTAAAAGTCGACGAAAGGCCCCACCCAGCTTCAGTTAATGGACTTGGGGTAAACTCCGCTAACTCAATATAACTTCAAACTTTCCTCGCTTCCTCTTGTGGCCAGGTAATGGCTATCAGCTGATGTAATGTCTCTGATTAAGGGGGAGGGAATCTTAGTAAATCGATCCACTTCCTCGCGCCTGTGCATTAAGACATTTTCTTTCTCAAAAATGACGGTAGAATTACTAGTAAGAGAATCCTTGGAACTTGGTAATGTAAAGAAAATCTGGATAATTGTTTTACGTTGAAATAATACGTATACGAGGCAGGTCTCTGAGTATCTTTAGATTTCAAATCAGATTATTTTGTTCAGAACAGGACCGTCCGCAAGTTTTAACTTTTTGAGACTGAATCACATGTTTTATATGGTTTATTAATGATTTTTTAAAAATAACTTTCCATTAACTTACGGAAACCTCACACATACTGTCCGAACTGGCTCAAAATTACAGTATTTTTCCATTTTATAATGTTAGAGACAGGGACGTCACTAGGATTGTAGGATGGCCGGGGGGGGAGTCTTAGCTCCTAAGGATGTGGTTAGGAACCCTAACCCCAACTCTTCTGCTTCTCATACACTCTCGTAAAATATCTTTGTATATTCATACGAAGATTGGCCGATGACTTAAAAGAAACCAGTACAATAGCATAAAGGGACACTATTCCATTTAATTTTCTAATAATTTTTTAATAATTGACGCCACTATGCCATTTAGTGTTCACTTGATATAATTAATTTTAACAACAATGTTGTACTGATATTGTGTGGAAATACTAGAGAGATGAGAAAGAATATGGACAGCTGCTAGGTGGCGCGCTTGTTCATGCTAGCTGGCGGTTATTTTTATAGCTAACGTTCAACTTAGCTGTCTAAATTAATGTTAAAATAGCCAACTACAATATTTAAGTAAACGTAGGTAAAGTTAACAGTTACTGACATCAACGTACAATTTCACAAAGTGTATCATTCACTGCGAAGTAACTCCTCTTCTTTTTGACACCTCTGCCGACTTCATGAACGTTACCTTTGCTTAACGGAGAAGCAATGACATGCAGCTTCCGCCTGGGTCCGTACCAGTGGCGACTGCTCTAAGACTACAAGGGAAGCTCCGCTTCCTCTACTATGTCAGAAAATAAATGCTCATATATGCACTGCTGTATTTATATTGGTTTTAATAAAAGTGCGCTACAACGCGTTCAACTTCATGATGAGCTCGTTCAGAATCAGCTATTTATTGCAGTTTGTGCAATGCGCAGCACAGTGCATTAAACCCTCCTGAAGCGCAGCGTCTCTGGACCTCTATGGGCCGGCACAGAGGAGCTTTTTTCACTGCAGAAAAGCTGGACGGTGATTGGATAAATGCACCAAAATCATCACTTCCAGGGAAGCTCAGCTTCTCTGGGAGTGAATGGAGCAGTGGGCGGGCTCGGACGCTGGGCTGCTGCATGATAATTGGAGGAGCTGTCTAGAGGGCGGAACCCCTTTTTTGATTGACAGCATGTTTTAAGTATACACTGGCACTACAGAGATTCGAGTTCAAAAGGATTGGCAGAATTTCCGTACAAATAACACAATGAATTTTATGACGAAGGCCTAATATGAGCTTCCCCTGTTTGAAAGACTAGCAGCCGCCACTGGTCCATACGCCCGCCCACCTGCCTAGTATCCGGGCTGGGAAACAGAACGACAATTTTAATCAGATAATAACAACTTGTGCCTCAATAAAACACACACTGTTCTTACTATTTCTAGTAGTTACATCCTAGTGGTTATATATAAGTCAGTTTTAATCATAAATGAGCTGATTTCAAGACGGTCTCAGCATTTACACATCAAACTATGGCAAATCTGAGTAATGCAGGACGTCCTGAACACAAACAACATAAAACGTGTATGGTTAACTTCGACACACACACAAACACACTAGAATAAGCCTAAAAACGAAGGTATAGAGAAAAAAAAAACGCAGCAAATTCTCTTCGTAAGGGTTGCTGTATACGCTTGCGGACTCGCAACTGGCATTAACGAAAGTGTAACTAAATATATTTTCTGATCCACTCTGTCACTAAAAGCATAAAACTATACAGAAACCGGACCACCAGTTTGAGTTAGCGAAAAACAAACCCCTTTGGCTGCATTGTTACAGTGTTAGGCAGTAGAGATCTCTCTCTCTCTCTCTCTCTCTCGCTCTCTCTCTCATTCTCTATCTTTTTTTGCTCCCTGCAATCATCCTATTTCGACTGCACTTTGGCTGGCCCTGAGGACTGGACCCCTATGACAGGAGGACAAGAGAGGAAAGTTAAGTATGGTGAGTCTCTCTCCCTCTCTCTCTCTTTCTCTCTGTTCTTCTCACTGTATGACAGTTTTGGGGCATTTGCAATACTGGGGAGTCCATGAATATGAGGAGAAAGAGAGAGAGGGGGGCCATAAAGTCAGGAGTACAGGGAAGTGAGAATCGAGGGATGGAGAGAAAGAAAGAGAGAGGGAGAGAGAGAGAGAGTGAAGGGAGGAGCGAAAAAGGGGACGTATGCAATCTCCCAGGTAAACAATTTTATCATTAGCACACCGGATTGCTGGTAGAAAAATGCAATTATGATTTCGCATGCAGTTTAAAATTCTTATTCACCTTTAATGGAGCGACTCGGAGCCGGTGACCCGACAGAGTTAATGCAGCCTGCGCCTCATCATCATCTCCCTCCCTCCCTTCTTCCCTCTTTATCTTTCGCTCTCTCTTTTTCCCCTCATCATCTCCCTCCCCTCCTTTCTCCCTTTATACATCCTTCTATCTCTCACCTTCCTTCCTTCCCTCCCCCCCTCCCTCCTCTCTGAGTGAGAGTGTGTGTGGGCGGGTATTTATGGCATTGTGAGGACCTTTTTGTCCCCGGAAATCACTTTTATTCATTTTTTGGGGCTTTGTGGGGACATTTGAGAGGTCCCCATGAAGGAAAATGACTTTATAGAAAATGTGCTTGATTTATTTGAGAAACTAAAAGAGGTAAAAGATGTGATTTGCTTACTGAGGTTAAGTTTAGGGTTAGAGTTAGCTGTAGGTGTAAAATTATATACATGTAGTCATCATGGGAGTCTATGGAAGGATCTCACAAAGATAGTAATACAAGGCTCTGTGTGTGTGTTAGAGAGAGAAAGGACGCGAGTGTGTGTGTGTGTGTGTGTTGACAGACTGTCTGAATATGGAAATAAGCATTGCAGATAGCCTCCTGCAGGATGTCGTTTGCCGGCAGGAGAAATAGACCTATGATAGCACAATTACTTAATACGCTAAAAAAGCTGGAAATAAATGCTTCAGCGTCGGGAGGGAGGAAGGGAGGGAGGGGGGAGCAAACAACGCTGAGGGCTTTGATACGGGGGTTGGGGGGAAAGAATATGAGGAAGGAAATTCAATCAGGGATCTGTTTTTTTTTGGGCAGCCTCCGGTCCCTGCTGATGCCACTAATTTCGCTATTTCCGTTTTTATTTCTTAAAACCATATCCAAAAATGCAAATCACACCTGTCGGTTAGCATTTAAGCTGGGGCGCCAGAATGAGTGGGTGGAATGATGAGTAGACAGACGTGTACAGTGGGCGAGGGAAACATACTGAATCGAATAGTGCTCTGCTCGCTGGTTCGCAGTGGTCATTAGATGATGGTCAAGAGATCAAAACCCAACTAAAAACAGCCAAACGTGAGGGTTAGGGGCCGAGCCAACTCCTTAAGCCGTAGCAATTAAAATTGATTTTGAAGTTTTACTTTACGACGTATTCAATGTCTACAAGAGGGTGCGAGACAACGTTAGTCAGTTTGAAGGCAAGGTTATGCTAAAATCTATAAGACAATGCAATATGTCACATATAATTATGTTGGAGCTCGAGAGAAACAATGCCACTAGTTTCTAGTCCGAGGTGAATGTTAGAAAGCGGTTTAGAGTCGGGTGTTTTATCTCAAGAGGGTTTCCAATGGAGGTTGCATCTAGGGGTGGGAATTGATACGATTGTATTAATATCAATTATCATATCGATTCCTGCATTTTTCTATCTTTATTTTTTACTCTTCAAAATATGTTCTGATTAATGAAAAATTAAGAAATACTGAAGTTTTGGCAATTTTGGAGCATTTGGACTCATTTCTGGGAGAGAAGTACGTTTTCGTCTTGAGGGCGTTCCATATGAGAGCCGCGGCACAATAGCACGTGTCGGGAATAAATAAATATCGAGAAACATTTTATGCAATTTATGGCACACAAACTGATGAGTGACTTTAGGGGCAGTTGGCAGCGTTGCCGGTTCAAATCCCAGACCTGTTAAGTAAGGTACCAGTGAAGTACTTAACAACGTTAACGCGGTTATTTTATATGTAAACATTTTTTTTTTAATGAACTTACTCGTTGAACCGCTGACTGACCAACAGACTGCTAAAGCCACTACGATCTGCCCACTATTCATGATTCATTCGATTCCATCAGATCCAACGCTGCGGCCTTCCACTTCGTTTCCCAGGTGCTCCCTGCTCTGCAACGCCCATTTAACATTCATCTCCCTCCCTCCTTCCCTCCATCCCTCCTTCCCTCCATCCAGCCATTAAACTTAAAGCCATCACTGTCAGCTCTGCCCTGGACGATCACTGCTCTTCCGTGCTCTGCAAAATTACAGAAAGGCAAAACAAAGTTAATGAATTCTTAATGAGGAGAGGAGAGGAGAGGCTGCGGGGGGAGCTCGGGAAAAGAGAGAGAGAAAGAGAGAGAGAGTCGGGCAAGAAAAACCTGTCCTCCACTTGATTGATGATCATCGGAGCCCTTTTCAAATAAGCCAGCCCGGGGACTTCCAAGATTTAAAGACTCGGGTCTCAGGTAGTGGCTTAACGAAGCGTCGGGGAAGAGGACAGACGTAACTCGGGTTTAAGATGATGGCTTTTGTCTGATTGAAATATACACTGACTAATGTACAAGACATACACCAAAATATTCTACTTATATCCTAAATATACAAATACATGTCTTTATTTTGTATGTTAGTTGCTAATATACACTATGTTAGTTGCTAATGTACACTATGTTAGTTGCTAATAGTATCGGAAGTGGAATAGTTGGATCTCTAATTTTTACCTCATTCATTTTGATGTTAGAGTGTCTCGTTCTTCAAATTTTACATTTTTCAGTGTGAATATATTGCATAAAAGATTTTTTAAAAACAACACACATTACAATACGCTGTAATCCATTTAATTTCTGTATGGTATTAAAAGTACAGCTTAAACATTCCCAGTGTTTGAGCCCCGTCTCCAGAATTTGAGCTTTTCATCCTGACGGCTAGAAGCCGCTAACCCCAAGTTTACGACAACCCCCTAAACGCTACGCGGTGGTATCGACTACGCCTAGCCATGCTAATAGCCGACTTCTGCGCTGAGCTTAGCCGTCACCTCCAATTAGCCCATTTCTCTCAGCAGCTAACCCCTGGCCTGGCGTGTAACCGCACTAGTCCCGTAGAGACCAGGCGCTTACGGCGGCGAGTTCGCCCGGCCTGACGCCCTTAATGAACATCTAACGGGCTTAACGAGCCCCTCCACACACACGCACACACATTCGCGCACACACACACACATGCTGGCCTTCAGTCGATTTGGATTTAATTAGTATTCGTGGCATAATCAAATCAGGCCCCACTTATAGAGTGGAACAGGAGCGGTAATTGTGAATGATGGCACCGCGGCTCCGGGACGGCCCTCGAACTTTTCGCCGCACCGCCGCCGAACTTTAAATGGGCCATTAGGCCGGCGCGTATTAGCGTGACGCTGCTCAAGACAAACACAGTGGAGATTTGATTTATGCTCATCCCTATGAGGGTACGTTAACTTTTCTTGCACTTTTAGCGCACGACGCAAAGCTTGCAGCTATCTTCCCATAAAAAGTACTAAAAGTAGTTTGCACTTTCCCTCAAAATGTGGCTTGATAAAGGCTAAAGTGTGCTAATGGGTACTTTTGAAAACTACTTTAAATCTACAACAAAAATACAACACTACAGCCAACTGCTATAAATAAACAGTTATTTCCCTACAGTGTTTTACCGTAATTTTATAACAGTACTTTTATAAGAAAGGCCATACATCTACAGCAAAAGTTTTCAAGTTGTGTATTTATTTAATCATAGATTAAAATTTGGATTTGGATTTTTTTTTAATGAATTTGGAGTTTGGAATAATGTGTTTAAACAAGTCACATTTTTGACCGTATTTCTACACTTTCTAGCCCATTATTAGTTTGTGGTTGTGTTTTTGAATATCCAATCATTTAAGATTAGGGTTAGGGTTGGGGTTCTCTAGCTGCTCTGGTTTCCACTCACAGTCCAAAAGCTTGAACTATAGGTTGACTGGTGACTCTAAATTGGCCCTAATTGATGTGAAAGTGAGTGTTTCTGTGTGTGTGTGTGCCCTGCAGCGTGCTGGTGCCCGCCAGGGATTGGCTCCGGTCCCTAGTCTTTGACTCAGTGGAACTGTCTCGTAAATAATCCTGGAGAACATTCTACTACTACATTCTGAACATCCAACTACAGTGAGTAGAGACTACTGTGAGTACTCAACTAGGGATGCGCGATGATATCGGAATCATTTTGGAATCGTATCGGAACCAGGCAATAATTGCTTCATCAGCATCGGACCGATGCTTAGATTTACCTGATAATTTATGATACATTTATTGTACAATAGAAAGGTAGCGCTTGTGCCAGCCATGTTCAAATCCGAGGTGGAATTTTATATGGCCCGCGTCTTTGTCTTATAATGTATGGCGTTATTTCATGCCAAAATTCTCAGCACGCAGTGGAACACGAGCAAAATCTCCTCTTTTCGTGCTGAACTCTGACTGCCAGCGTAAAAAACTTTACTAACTAATGCTAACTAAACTGTGTTTTTGCCTCGAATGTGAGCTCACACATGGGCTGTATCCCGAGCCGCATACTGCCGCTCTTAGTAGTATAGTATGGTAGATACAGCGCTCTTATCATGCTTTTTTATGTGGTAGTATGCATCTCAGGAAGTAGCCAAGGTTGTAGCTTAACGGCTCTCTACTCACTAGATAGTGCACATGGAGTGTCACACGCTCCCTATTTGACTTGGTACACCACATAGGACAGGAAGTGACTTTTTCTTAAAATGTTGTGCACTACACTTGAAATGCTCTGCCCTCGCTCCACTCTGCTTTCACGCTCGCTTGACTTGACGCTGTTTTAGAAATGTTAGTTATGGCGTTATTTTTGTGCCAAAATTCTTAGCGCGCAGTGGAACTTTGGTGAGCAACATATCTTGCTTTACGCGCTCATCTGTGCTCTACTTCTCGACTAAGCCTGAAAAATTTTGGATATCGACATCGGCCGATATTTCCCATATAGTTAATCCCTAAACACAACACTCAAACCTTCAAGCAGTTACCGTCATTCTCACCGAAGCAGCAACGACACAGTCAGACATGCTGGAAATATTCTGGAAATCCATTTTAATCCTTCGTTATAGAATGAAAAGAACTGAACAAACAAAATGGGGATCAAGAACGAGAACAGAAACCAACACTTATTCCTTATTTTACTGGTCCGTTCTCTTCATTCTGTTATATAATCAACGATTAAATTGGATTTACAGAAATCATACAAGAATGAAAACACACAGAACACATCGTTACTGCAAAAAAGATCTACAGTAGAATAACTGATGGTCGCCTTGACCCCGACGTTCAAGAAGCAGTGAGAGAAATAAGACTTGAAGTCTCCAAAGCCTGGCAGACTGACACTGTGATCGTCCGAACAGTTGAGTGTTCATGGAAGTCATAGCACGCAGTAAGGAAATGATAGATGGTGCGGTCAACAACAGTTGCTCATATGTCACGAGAGTCCTTTTCGACTGGCTCTTTCATCATGCCCTCCATCTCTTGTTAACGTCCTCTCAGGCCCCGAGCAGGTCTCTCTGCTTTGATCTTCCGTGTTCAAATCAAGCCAAACACCGCTGACCGCTTTTATGTTTATGTAAATGTAAAATGACGTGAATTTGACAATATTGGGGTGTTTTTTTGGACAAACCTGAGCCGGTTCGAGTGAGTCGTTTGAGACTGACATCGGAGTCATTTGTTCAACCTGCCACTTCCAATTGATTTTGTGTCTTCTAATGACCCTTGGTGTCTGGTGTTTCGCCCAGAACACAAACAAGAATAGCGGGAAAACAGGAGAAAAGCAGCCAATCGCAACATTTTGCTGCCTTAAACTTTCTATACATTTTAGGGTTTAAAGGTAAAAGGTCAAGCAGTGGTGCAGGTCATGTCAGCACTTGAATCGCTTTATCGCAATTCAAGTTTGTGGCAAACTTGTGGTGGACTTTGTGGAAAACTTATGCCCCGGGCAAATTTGTCACCAAAACTTAACTCCAACTTTGTCATTACTGGCAAATTGTTTTGACAAATCACTGGCAAATACATCTGCTACTAGCGGCAATTTGTTATTGTTGCCAGAACATTGCTGCAAGTTTGCTGCTAGTGGCTGACAATGGCAAACTTGTGGCAACATATCCTGGCAAACTCCATTGTTTGCCACAAATTAACCACAAGTTTGACGCAAACCTGCTGCAAACACTGTGTTTTTGTAAGAGGAGGCATCTCACAATGCGTACATTTATGGCGCTCTAGTACGGTGCCTTTAAGGCGAATTGTGGCACCTTTGGCTTTCCATAGATCTGAGCGCGAGTGTATGCAGTAGGGGTGTTGAAATTAATTGCATAATCAATGCATTGCGATGCAGATGTGGATAATTCTGCTTTCATCAATTATGGCAGACCATAATCGATTTTAACAGAGGTTTTCCACCAGCTGTTCACTGTCCCCTAGTGGTTTGCTGCGGGATTGCAGCTGAATTATATCATAATGATATCGCTTTGTGATTTTCTGGCTACAGCATAAGAATTCTAGTTAAAAAGAACATCCCGGTAGTAACGTATGGCTGCACGACCTGCCCAATATGCGTGCAATGTGAAGTATTGTCGAAAAATTGCTGGGCTGCATTGTGATGCATTGACATACCGTATCAAATCGAAACGTAGTACGCCGGGTTGAATTAAGGCACAAATAATAATGCCATAGTATTCACTGTGCCTACATCCACGTGGCGCCATGGTGACTACTGCAAACCCTCATGCAAACCATGAAAGAAATATTGACGCAGACGATGTATTTTGCGACACCACAAAATGAACGATAGACGTTTTACATCATCATCATCATCATCGTCCTGATATATTTCATCATATCACACAACACTTCTTCAAAATATACAGAACTCAGTCATAACGGAGCTTTGCTTGAAGAAACGTTCTCTAATGGACCTCTGGTTTAGATAAAAGAATAGCAGATAAAAGAAAACAGATGGAAGTTTTCCATTAAAGCCAAGACGCTTACCGCGTTTGCACAAAAGGAGCACAAGGAACCCTAGAACTTATTTTTGTGTTTATACCTCCCATTCGTCTTTTCTCCACCTTTATAATTAAATGAAGAGTCTAAGGCAGGCGGAAGAAGATTGAAAGCGAGTAAAGGGCGTCTGAAGTATTAAGTAGGGGCTGGGAGGCTTGGAAATCAAAAGTATCCTGTTTTTCCTCTTTTAAAGCGAGTGAATGGCCCGCTCTCTCTCTCTCTCACGCACTCTCTCTCTCTCTCTCTCTCTCTTTTAATGCACTTTTAACAAGCTTCCCTGCTTAAGATTAAAAAGAAGAGAGCAAACGATGGGATTGGAGAGGAGTGCGAGTCTGGAAAGGCTAGTGTTTGAAACAATCCCCGACAAATTTTTCCACCGGAGTTCGTCCCGGCAAAGCAAAAAACGAACGAATAAATGCAACAAAACATGCATGTTTACCCCTCACCATGCTGTGAGCTGGGCAGATTTTCAGATATCAGGGATATTCAGATATGCGTTGTTATTTAATTGTATAGTTTGCCACCAAGCAGCCGGGAACGGAGGGAGAATAGGGTGGCGTAAAAGAGGGCGAGGGAAAAAGAGGAAGAAAAAAAAGATGCTGCCGTACACAGGAGAGATTTACAATGTGGTTCCCTTGGGGAAATCTCACCTGGTACAGGAGGAAGAGAGAGAGAGAACGATGGATAAGGGATGTGAAAGAGGGGGAGGAGAGGAGAGAGAAAAACAGAAAGAATAGGATGAGGAAAATTGCAGGGGTAAAAGAGAGCAGAGAGAGAGAGAGAGAGAAAAAAAAAAACAGTGAATAGGGGCACGGCTAGAGAAAGATGCTGAAGAAAGCAAGACATGGCAGAGTTTATGGGGACAGACAGCGGCTGATTGAGCTAATCGATATGCGGGGCGAGCGGCCGACTGAATGATGTCTTGTTCTTTCCATTCCTTTCTTTCTTCCTTCTTTCCGTCCGTCTCTCCTTCCTAGGAGCCAGACGACAGCAGAAAAATACAGTCAGTGAAACCTCTTCAACCCAGCCTCAGTTGCAATTCTCTTCCTAAACACACAAACAAACACGAAGTCTTTCCCTCTCTCATTGTCGCCATCTCTTCCCCACTCACACACACTCTCTCACACACACACACACACATAAAGACTGAAGCAAGTCGTCTTTTCAATCTTCTGTCCAGGGAATTACTGTCCTACCTTCTCGGCTGGAAAAAAAAAAAAAGAAATAAAAGTTCCATCACGCCAAATATTACCCGAGAGAGACCGCCGGCTCTAAGACGCAGAGAGAGAGGGAGTGTGAGAGACAGAGATGGATAGAGAGAGAGCGAGAGAGAAGGAGAGAGAGGGAGAGATTATTATTCATCCTGTTTTCCTCAGGGGAGGTTTTGTGACTTAAAGACATCACAGCCATCCAAGAAGCGTAATTGAAAGCAGAATTACTCCTAATTCAAAACCTCAATATACAAAACGCTGCAGCAGCGGCATCACCTGCACTAGAAATAACCCGCACTGTTGTTCTCTGCGCCCAGATCGTACGGATCTCAACCCTGTCCAACAGTGTGTCCTGCACTTTGCTAGCTTGGTGGATGTGATAAATGAACCTGACAATATCACTGGTGCAAAATCTGGAATCTTCTTTTAGGGCATCTATAATGTAGACGCCATTACAGTAAATGCGGCCTCCCGGTGATATTTATGCATTGCCTCTACATGCAAAAAAAAAAAAAAAAAAGGAGGGAAGAAAGTGAAGGGGTGAACGTGCGTAAAAAAAGATAGAGCTAAAGAGATTGAGACTTGTTTAAAATGTGTAAAAGAGGAAAAAAGATGGATAGCATAAAAGAGAAGGAGTGGAGGGGGACAAGAAATGCCTCTGGGCATAATCATAGCAAATGATGAAATGCCACTTAAAAGAGAGGGAATCTGAGAGAGGGAGGTATGGAGTGGAAAGAGGTGCGGCGACATATAGAGTAAGAGAAGAAAAGGAAATGCGGTAAGGGACCGAGAGACAAGGGGCGAGGCTTAAATTTGGGCTTTAATTTGCCAGTACCTAAGTGAATATAAATGTGTGATTTCAAATGCATACAGATTCTCTCATTAATATCTGTCTATGGATGTGAGGGCTTCGCCTCCAGAACCAGCTGTAAGTATGCGTGTGGTGAGTGTGTGTGTGTGTGTGTGGTGTATGTGTGGGTGGGTGGCTGGGTGCATATGTGTGTGTCGGTGTTTCATGTTCAGCAAAGCGCGATCGAAGAGCCCTCAGCCATGCTCCAGCACAGTGAGGAAAATAATAACGCATTCCCTCTCGCCCTCTCCACGACGCTGAGCTTCGCTAACCAGCCCGAGTCTCGCACTCGCTCGTGGAACTGTTTCAATTATAAATGGGGTTCTTCAGCCTCTTCAGCCAGCATACTGTTCGTTTACAGACTATGCTATGGACTGAGAGTCTTCCTACAGCACACCGACATGAAGTATGATAAAGAGGATAAACTGGACAGCGATAAGAATAGAACCACTAACTGGTGGAGTCAGACAAGGCTGGATGGGTGGATGAAAAAATAGATGGATGGATAGATAGTAGATGAACAGATTAACGGATAGGTGGATGGGTGGGTGAATAACAGATTAATGGATGGATGGATGGATGGATAGATGCGTAGTTGGATGAATTAATAGATGAGTAATGAAAAGATGAATAAACAGATGGATGGCAAGGTTGATTTGTGGATAGTTGCACAGATGGATGAGTAGTCAATAAATGGATAGACTGAAGCATAGATGGATAGATGGATGGATGGGTGGGTGAATAACGAATGAATGATTTATAGATGGATTAATAGAGGTATTTATGGATGGGTGAATGCAAAGTTTGATGAATTAGTGAAAGAGTAATTGATGAAGGGATGGATGGCAAGAGAGTTGGATGGATGGACAGATGGATGGATAGACAGCAGATGGATGAATGAATGAATGAATGAATGAATGAATGATGGATGAATCAATAATCAACAGATGGATGCCTGAAGGACGGATGGATGGGTGAATGATAAATGAATGCAGTGATGTATGTAAAGATGAATGCATTGCTGGATAAATGAGTGGAAGAGTGATGGTGAATGGATGGATGGATAGACAGATGGATGGCAAGAGGGATGGCTGGATAGTTGCACAGATAGATGTATAATCAATAAAAGTTTGGAGTCAAGGATAGCTGGATGGGTGAGTGGGTGAATAATGGATTAATGATGTATGTTGGTATGATGGATGGATGCAAAGTTGGATGAAAGAATGAAAAATCAATGAATGAATGAATGGATGGATAGACGGATGTCAAGAGGAATGGATGGATCAATTAATCAGTAGCTGAAGGACAGATGGATGGGTGAGTGGGTGAATGATAAATGAATGAAGTGATGTATGTATAGATGGATGCATAGCTGGATGAATGGTTGGATGGATGGCAAGAGAGATGGATGGATACTTGCACAGATGGATGAATAACCAATAGATGAATGGACCAAAGGCCAGATGGATGGATGGATGGGTGAATAATGAGTGAAAGAAGTGATGTATGTATGTATGTATGTGTGGATGCCTAGCTGGATGAATGAGTGGAAGAGTAATGGATGGATGGATGGACAAGTGGATGACTGTCAAGAGGGATGGATGGATAATTGGCATAAGTGATTGACAGATCGAAGGAGGAATGGATGCACAGCTGGATGAATAATCGATAGATGGAATGGTGGGTGAATAATGAATGGATGAAGTGATGTATGTATGAACGGATGAATAAATGAATAATTGGATGAAATGATGGAAGAATAATAAATGGGTGTTTAGATGGACGAACGGATGGCCAAATAGTGAGAATAACTGATAGATAGGTGGATGAATGAGCGGATGCACAGATGGATGAATAATCAATAGATGAATTAACTAATGGATAGGTGAAGAATAAGTTGATGGATGGATGGACGGATGGATGGCATGAGGGATGGAAGGCTAGTTGGAAGAACTGATAGATATCTGGATTGATGAATGAATGCACCAATTAATAATCAATGAACTGATAAATGGATGGACTGCTGCATGGCTAAGCAGAGATTGGTAGATAAAGAGATGGATAATTAGAAATATGGATTGATGGACAGATGAATGGATGAATGCTAAGCTCTACGAATGAATGGCAGAGTAATAGATGGGTGGACGGGCAGAAGGATAGATTTTGGATCAATGCTCAGAAGATCATTGATTCGATGTATCGACGTGGATCGATGTATCATTACACTCCTAATTTTTTACCACTTGCTACACCATTTTGAAATAATGTAACACAGACACAACAGTACACTCCCCACCTCCCATATGACGTCGTGAATCACCGCCATACAGCGTGTCAAGTGAGATTAGCATGCTGAGAAAGTGCAAACAACAAAAAAGGAGAGAAATAACAAACACAGTCACTGCTCTAAACCAACATCCACACACTTCAGACTAATCACACGCAGCACCCTGGCTTTAACACAGCAGGTGATAATTTTAACACTTCGGGTTTAGTTTTTTGAGTGGGTGGGGGGGCCATAAGGGGGCGTCTGAAGCTGCCTTGGTTGCTCTCCCCCGTCTCCCGAATCCATATGCAGGACTCGTTACCGTCCCCGACTGCCTTTAACACCACCGCCATCTGCATACTGAACGCTCTATGCAGGACGCCTCGGAGGAGAAAAACTCGCAATGATTTTACATTAGCCGGCAGGGTGAGCAATCATGTTTTCCTAGCTGGAGTTTCACACTGAATCATGCTAAGACAAACACCCTTTGATTTTCAGAGACTGGGTTCAGAGGCAAAGGCAAACTAAAATATCTCCCTGTGCTTCCCACACATGCAGTGTACCCTGCAAAACGATCCTGTAAAAACGAATGGGAAAAAACAAAGAAGGGATTTTAGCTTTTTTGCTGATTTTTATCAATAACTAATATTGAAATATAAAGAGAAATATATTAGACCCTTGGATATAGGACTCAATATTATAACTGAACAAATATTTTATAGAAATATTTTAGGGATCAGGAAGCGCTAGCAAGTCTACCTGGTGGGCGGAGCTACTCAGATAGATTACAGTAAGGTATGACTTTTTGCTGTAAGGCGGAAATGAAAGGTGTTACTAATAAATTTTCCATTGTTATATATTTCGTTAACACGTGTTACAACACACTTTTAACCCGAAATTTAGTGCTGCATTGTTTTAATGCTTAAGTAATTATGCTACATCACAGCGTCCCCCACTGGAGGTACAATGAACTGCAGTAAACTACATTTTAGCATTTTAGAATGCCAAGTGGTACATCCGCAAAAAGGCCCTACCGCCGACTTGGGGATCGAACCCAGGACCTTCTCGCTGTGAGGCAGCAGTGCTAACCACTGCGCCACCATGCTGCCCTAACAGTAGCTTTTAATCTATAATTTTTAACATTTTGGAAGTAACTTGCCCAAAACTGATATATCCAGTATCTTAGTTTGGTCAAGTGAAACTTTCACCCTCAAGTTCTACGCTAAAAAGATATTTTATTTTTTATATCAATTTTTTTTCTTTTTGAAATAATCTAAATCCTCTAAAGCAGTGAGACGATTTCACTTTATCAGCAAACTTGAAACAAGTTTTTCCCTCCCAGTGCAATATGCTTATGGATTTCTGCTGCAAACACACACTCAAATAGCCTTGTTGTGTTCACCCCAGAAAATATGTTAGTTAATGAGTGTTTTTGTTGTGCTGTTAAAGGTATTAAAAAGCGATTAAACTCTTCTTCTCACCAGCAAACTTCACCATCATCTTTACGGACCCCTGTGCCAGACGCTGAAGGTTGAAGTGACGCCAAGATTTCTGCCCAGAAAACAAAAGGGAGCATATGGGATGGCAGAGGAGAGCGGGTAATTCATCAAGAAATCCAGACATATTCTGCTGAATATCTATCAAGCGCTATGGGGCAGGAGCTCAATCTCAGCTCGGGGGGGGCGGATATTTCATTTTTCTTCCCCCTTTTTGAAAAAGAAAATTCGTGAGGGCAAAGAACGAAGACTTTTTTAAATGAAACTCTCTTACAGTTTTATTTCGACCGTTTGTGGAGAGATAAAAAGGAGAGGGATGCCGGGGCTCTTATCAACAGCAGTTGCCGAGGCACGAGTTTAAAAGTGAAAGAACCCACACACTGCTAAATAAAAGTCCGAAAAGAAAGTCTGTGATAAAAAGTGCAGAAATGAAGGCCAATACAAGGGCAAATCTGTAGAGATAATACAGACTTTAGGAAGGTAAGACCTCCATCAGACCGGATGTGGCAAACTGATTCTGTCTGCTTCTGATTGTACCAATTACAAAGTTTAGCACAAGCACCATTTGGACATACAAGTGGAAAATTACTGACTTTCCATCATGCTCGGAAATCTGCATGTCAGAGGTAGCGGGTCATATTTATACACTGATTTGTGGTAATAAGCTGCAGGTCTAGCGCTGCCGCCTCACAGCGAGAAGGTCCTGGGTTCGAACCCCGGGGACAGCTCTAGGGCCTTTCTGTGTGGAGTTTGCAAGCTCTCCCTGTGTTTGCGTGGGTTTCCTCTGGATGCTCCGGTTTCCTCCCACAGTCCAGAGGCATGCACTATAGGTTAATTGGCACTATAGGAAAATTGATGTGAAAGTGAGTATGATTGTGTGAATGTGAGTGCCCTCCAGTGTGTGGCGCCTGCCCAGGGTTGGTCCCCTTGCGCCCGTAGGTTCCCGGGATAGGCTCCGGTCCCCCCGCAACCCCAGTTGGGATTAAGCAGTTCGGAAAATGAATGAATGTGTGAAGCATGATCCGATGCATAAAAAATAAAACAGACAAACAATATAAAAATATAAATATATTCTAAAATTCTAAAAATAAAACTCAAAAACAAGTTATGAACAAACTGCAGCTAAAGAAATTAGGTGCGAAATGATGGATCCACAATTAAATAACGTATATAAATATACAGTAGCAACAGGTGGCAGTGAAAGGGGTCCAAGCAAAAGTCGCTACCATCAGACATAACGGCTGATGCAGTAAGCGTCGGAGAAAGGAGTCAGTGAATCAGAAGTCAAAATTAGCAAAAGAAAAAAAAACAAACTGTTAACACATTGCGTAAATTTATGTAGCCTTTTTAGCACCCCCTATTGTTCAAATAGCAACTTTGTATATTTCGCTCTTCCATATCTTAGTTTTGATCATTTGTACCAAATCGGACTTACGGCTCTTGAGATATGGACATTTTGCATTTATAGCGCCCCCTTTTGTTCAACTGGTGCCTTTGACGCTAGTTGGGCCAAAGCAGTCCAAAGATGAAGCTGTTTAAGCAAAATAAGCCAGACAATTAATTCACTAATTTTAGCCGCCCCTTTGTGAAATCCCCAAAAAGCTTCGTGTTATAATATCAGGCTCTGTCTGCAAATTTATTTGACACCTCGCTTGCCTTGATCAGCGAATTAGCCTAGGAGGAGTATGCAAGGTTTTTTTTTTTTTTTTTTTTAGCATATTATGCAAATTAGCACAACATCTCAAACTGGGAAGTCCCTAGTCCCAATTAGAAAGCTGGTTGGCTTACGTTAAAGAATCAGCTAAAAACAGCAATGTTCACTCTAGACGGTCACGGTTCAAGAATTAGCAACAAAAAAAAAAACGGTTTCGCTATAGCGCCAAATATAGGTCAACGCGCATGCTAACAAACACAGCGAAGAACACAGAGATTCCGTGTTAGAGCTGGCGCTAAGGAAATTAAACAGTATAATCACGTGTTTTGTGGTAGTAGTGTGTTGCGCTGCTTGTTCTGCTCGTTGACATTTCTATATGTAGGAATTAGCGCAAATGTCGAAAGACCTACAACTTACAGAGCGGCTCCATAGATTGGCTCCATGCCACCGATACCCGTTCCAGCTATTTGAGTCGTTATCGGACCGATATCCGATCCATATATCGGATCGGCGCATCCCTAGTGTCATGTGTGAAGATGATTCCAAACTTTGGTATGAGGACGGAAAGTTTTTGCCCCACCAAAAATCCTGCTTCAGTTCACTTGGCACCCACACAGTCTCCTATACTTTCCCTTCTCTACACTATGGAAGGCCTTTAATCAATGAAGACACCATTCGGGGCCTCTGTTCCTCCTTCGCTGGGAGAAGTAGACTTGGAAGACGGGAAGGCCGACAGTCGGCGTTAATAATCACGCCGAGATTCCGAAGGCCCGTCGAGGCCCTCCCGGGCTTTGGGAGGGAATGTGAGACAGAGAGGCAAACAAACCGTCAGGGATGAGACGAGTGTGCGTGTGATGTAGCCGCCTCTCCTCCTTTCCCGATTGCCTTTGCTTCTAATCTTCGCCGCCGCGCCTTCGCGTTTTATTCGACGTTGTCGAGGAGGCGACGCACGACAGCCGGCTGAGATGACAAAGCGGGACAGGAATAGTCTTAAAGACGCTGGGGGAGGCGAGACGGCGCCTTTTATTTCTTGCTCGGATTGGTGCGGCGAAACGCCAAGAGAGGGAGCGCGTGAGCGGAATCCCACCGCCGTCGCCGCTTCGCTAGCTTTAATATCTAATGCGTCTTTTGAATACTCGTAAGCAAATGTCGCAGGGATAACTACGCGCCGGAGTCGGTGTATGATGTCGCGGCGTAAACTCCTGAGATTGCTGAGGAAGTTTCGGGGTTTGTCCGGTGATTCGGAGGAACTTTTTTAACCCTGGTGTTGTGGAAAACATCCAGGGGTGCGATTCCCAAAAGCATAGTTGCTTACTACGTAGTGTACAATAGCAGCGGGTGGGTCAAATGCAGAGGTTACACTTTTTGTTGTGGTGCACTCATGAGTACCTTAGTGGTACCTTTACAGGACGGGTCAAATGCAGTCACAGACCCGGATGGGTCAAATGCCGAGGTCACATTGTTGTTGTGGTGCACTCAGGAGTTCCTTAATGGTACCTTTACTAGTTTTACGATCGATCAGCTTACATTTCACTACATGTTGTACTTGTATAAATAATGAATCTTGAATCACTGAGGCTTTGCACGGAAAGAGAGATATGGCCACAGGCTCTTAGAACTGACAGAATTCCATCCTCAGCTTGGGAGGATTGATGTAGATCATCTGCCAGTGATTAGATCTTAAGACTTTGGTCCAATTTCATAAAGCAGCTTGACCTGCCTGGCCTGAGTTGTGTACTGGCCTACTGCACGAGCTGAGCTCAATAAAGCCTGCCAACGCAGCCTTGGGACCGCTCTCATCTCCTCGGTTATTCGAGATGTTCTCTGCGGATTTTCTGCTTTATTGCAGAGTTGACAGGGAGCTGACAGCAGTATCTGACCGAGCGTTTCCCCAGGCTTGGGCCAGATTTGACCACTTTGGCCCACACCGTAGGGGGTTCCAATATCCTGAACCAGAAGAGTAGGAGGAATCTTTAGCCCAAGATGGGGGGGTGAGCACAATAAATTTAGCTTAAGTATTATTACTGCAATATGTATATATTTGCCCATATAGTCACACACTTGTCTTGGATATCTTGTCTTTGTGATTATAAAATAATTAAGTAAAGTAAACACACACAGATGTCTTCACAGTCTCACGAGACAACCCACAAAGTAGTAGTACAGTTGTAAGGGACATGAACACAAGATTTGGCAAGATTACGTGAACATTGTGAACACACCACAGCACAGTACACAGTGCATCACAACGAAATGTCACCTCTGCATTTGACCCGTCCGTGAAGGAGCAGTGGGCAGTTGACATGGGCAGCACCTGGTGGGCACCGCTTGGGGACGGTACCTTGCTTATGAGTACCTCAGTGGTAACTTTACCGGTCTGGGATTCGAACCGGCGACCTTCTGATCGCGGGGCGAACACCCAACCAAGGCACAGTTTGAATGCAAAAACGAACATTTCTAAAAACGCTAAGTCTAATGTTTATAACAGTCCGCAGTTTGCTTAAATTCTTGATTTCTTCTGTTTTCTTCTATTTTAACTTGCATTTTACTTACAGTTTTTCTCAGTTGCTTTGGTGCAAGTATTTACGTCATTGAATATGTCAGTGCCATCAAAATCCCAAGTCCACGAATCATCGTCCACGGACATGACCGCCAAAGTGTAAAGTCACGTCATCAGCATAAAATTGGCACAATCTAAACATTTTCTGATGCACAAAACATCTGAATGACAAGGGCAGGAAACATAAAAATAAAAAACACTGACTGCGGGAGATTGATTCAAGAAGAATATTTTATTGATTGTACAGGTATACGGTGACATACCATGCACTGCAACTACAGTCTAGAAAAAAAATGCATTTCAATGCTTTATGCATAACATATGAAATTACAAAATCAAGAACATTATATACATACTAAAACTCTCAATGCTTTCTGCAATTGCTGCCCATCCTGTATATTGGGCCACGTGTTCTCATCCACATCACAACGGATATCTTCCTTTGCAATACAGCGTGGAAAGAACCTCCTAGAACGTCTTATCCAGCCTCTGCAGGCGTCTGAGAGCAATTTAAGGCGGTGCAGGAATCATTAGTATTGTGAATACAAACCAAAAAAGGTTTTGTAGAAACTTATAAAATACTCTTGACAGCCAATGATATGTCGTTCAACACTTTTGACTGCAATGGCTTACACAATGAAAAAATGACAAGTTTTGTAAGACTATGCAATAGATGGCTAGCACGATGCATTTTGATCATCATGACACAAGCAACCGCTGATGTATGATATAGCTGCGACTTGTACATAAGCATCTGTCTGAGTGTACTAAAGCAATTGCAAAATGACAAAAACAACCAGAAATTGGCGTTACCAACATTGGGTCCCTGAGCAAGACCCTTAACCCTAAGTTGCTCTCAGGGGAACTGTCCCTGAAATGAGGAAATGTAAGTCGCTCTGGATAAGAGCGTCTGCTAAATGCTGTAAATGTAAATTGCTGTTATGATGTGCACAACTGACTAGGGAATTGAACGAGCAGTTTTGAGAACGTCAATTCTGTTGTGAGAAATGCACCAAAGCAACTGAGAAAAACTGTAAAATTAAAGATTCACCGACCCAATGCTTTCAGTTCCGATACCGATGCCCATACTTGGGCTTTGGGTATCGGCCGATCCCGAGTATCGATCTTTTAAATTAAAGTTGTGCATTTCTCTGTGAGGAGACTGAGATTATTCTGTTATGCTTAAGGACTTAAATACAGTTTTCCTAACTAAAACAATGTAATAATTACACACCCACATGTATATGCTAAACTATTTATTATTAAAATAACATCTCAAAAATTATCCGTTTAAACACAGTTTTGTAATTTAGTGACGGTCCCTAATCCAGCAGCGCTAAAACCATCAGGAACGCAGAGATTGTGAGCGAGAGCTGGAGTTGTTGAGTAAATGAAACAGTAGAATCGCGTGATTTGATTTTGGGGTTGTAGTGTGTTGTGTTGCTTGTGCCACTTCCCATGCATAACCATGCCACCGATACCAGCTATTTGAGTCGTTATCGGACCGATATCTGATCCCCATGTCGGATCGGTGCCATCTGTAGTTAAAATGCTTTGCACAGTCTGAGGTGTGAATCAGGACTCCGTTTCACCACACGTCGTACTTGTATAACAATGTGGCAAGTAACCAATCCTCAGTCTTCAGAGAGAGAGAGAGAGCTGTTTCGTTTGCTTTTAGCACTCATGATGGCTTTTAAAAGTGAAAAAATGAAATTCGTCACATTTCCTATAATTACGCTGCAGCAAGCCATGTGTTTGCGCGTGTTTTCAGGAATAAAGGGTGGGATTATACAAAAAAAAGTGTTAATTTGGTTCACAGTTCGCAGAAATTACCGGTGTTTGATGAACTATGGCAAGAAAAAAGGTGAGGCGGTAGGAATGAATTTGTTAAAGTAGAACCGAAATGAACTTATACCTTTATTATAAAGACTGATAAAAAGGTTGAGGGATCGATGGGAGAAAACTTTGAGGGTTTCAAGTGAAAACCCACGGTAAAGCTAAGGATTTTACCCTATAAAACCGGATGGGCGAAATATTTTGCAAAAAAGTTTTGTTACTGCAAAAAGACTGTTTCTTCCCGTAGTTGTGAAACCTTAATATTTACTTTTAAAAATGACCGTAATGATAAATACATGTGAGTAAAATACTTTTCCCAGGACTTGACCATGCTTAAAAAGACCGTAAGCAAAATGTAAAATAACTGTTATTTCAAATATATATATACATATATTTAAACCTTGCTGTTTTGTTTGTCACATTTTAGTTGCAAGCTGACAGTGAGATACTGTAGGTGGGCGTCTGGGAAAAAATACACAGGATGTTCCAAACCGCATGGAGACGGGGGACAGAAATGAACAGTATAATGAAGGAACGGAGAGAGAGCGAGAACGAGAACGAGAGGTGAGTCCCTCCCTCCGCCGTTCCCCTATACACCTTCGCTCAAACTGCATTGTGGGTAATCCTCCGGCACCATGCGCGAGCACACAGCCAATTTCCTTTCTTCCTCCTCCTTTCATCTGCCTCAGCTGTTTTTATGCCACAATCACTCACAAGCTCATTCGGCTAAAGCTGGCGCACGGGAAAAAGGGAAGAAAATACAGTCCTTAAATATCAATTACCGGGGAGTGTATTACGGGGAGAGGAATAGAGAGACAGAGAGGGAGAGGGAGAGGGAGAAAGAGAAGAGTGAGAGATGTTTTAAAGGATTCTTCCCATATAATGATAAAGATGAACATTTATTGAGGTCTAATCTACAGCCTTGGGAAAGGGGGTCTTAGCCGAATAATTTCCACATTAGCGTTAATGGAACGAGTGACTGAGGAGAGCTGGAAGTGGAGTTTAAAAAGCCCAGGCCGCGGAGCTCAGAGAAACTAAAGGAGTTGGCTGCGAAACCTATTAGAGTTTATACGAACGGTTTATTGAAAGGGCTGATCGTTCGATTCCTCCGAGTCGTCTCCACTTAATTAGTAAACTGCACTAATAGGCACAGAACCCACCGGTCAGGGACGCCGACAGTTTTTTTGGCTTGCGTCATGGTTCAGCATCTCCGAGGGTCCGCAAGTCAATCAGAACCCGGCTGTTTTTACTTTTTTAGGGGTGATTACTAGAGGTGTGAACCTTCACTGGTCTGACAATTCGATTCGATATCTCGATGCATCGCATCAGTCTTTTGACATTACTTCACACTGCACGCAGATCGGGCGGCTATAGTTACTACCAGGAAGTTCTCACTGTCGTTCGCTTTGCTGATTTTTTACATTATTCTTTTGTTTCAGTCCAACTCTCTCTCTCTCTCGTCTCTCGCGCTGCCTCTCACTGTCTGTCGTTTGCTTTGCTGCTTTCTCTTTGTTTCTCTCTTCGTTTCTCCCTTTCGCGCCAACTTTTTCTCTTGCTCCATCTCTGTCGTCGCCTCTGGTGTCACATCTCACTGCCGTTTGCTGTTTGTCTCTCTTTTTATCTCCTTTTCACTCCAAATCCCTCTCCATCTCTGTCGCCGTCTCTCACGCTGCCTCTCACGCTCTGTCTTTGGCTTTGCGGATTTCTCTTTATCTTTCTCCCTCTCTTCTTGTCTCTCTCTTTCTTTCTCTCTCCCGCTCCTACTCGCTCTCTCTCCCTCCACTTCTGCTGTCATCTCGTGTCGCATCTCATTGTCGTTCGCTTTTCTGATTTCTCTTTGTCTCTCTTTCTCTGCCTTTCTCTCTATCGCTCCTATTATCTCTCCATCTCTATCGTTCTCGTTATCATTTCACATCTACATCTTTGTCTCTCTCTTTCTCTTCATACCATGCATGTATTCACTCGAGTGGGACTGGGAGTGGAAAACGAGCAATCTGAAACAGATAAGAATATTGATCGTTGATGTTGATCGATGTATCGTTACACCTCGGTTTTGCTGGCGGATCTCTGGATATCCAGCGTATAACTCCATGCATTCTCCTCGCCCAACAGGGAGATAAGCGAGGCGAGCATAGATAGCAGCCGAGTGCGGGAAATTGTCTCCCCCGTCTCCCACCTCGGTGCTCTTTCGCTCGCTTGCAAATTGTCCCAAATAACAGCTCTCATTATAAACAGGCTCGGCTCTATCGGCTGCCCTCTCTCTCTCTCTCTGCGAGGAGACGGCTGGCCGCGGTGAAAACGACGGGGAGAAGACAGATAGACTAGACGGACACAAAAGAGAGACAAAGAGAAAGCAGCAAAGCGAACGACAGAGTGAGATGCAGCCTGAAAGAGAATGACAGAGATGGAGAGAGAGAGAGAGAGAGAGAGAAAAGCAGCAAAGCGAATGACTGAGGAAAGTACAACGTGAGACACAACAGAGACGGAGAGAGCAGGAGTGAAAAGAGAGAGAGAGAGAGAGAGAGTTGGAGAATAAGGGAGAGAGTAAGAGAAATCAGCAAAGCGAACGACAGTGGCACAAGAGACAACGACAGAGATGGACAGAGAGGTTTGGAGCGAAAGTGAGACAAAAGGAAAGAGAGACGAAGAGAAATTGGCAGAGCACCAGAGCGAATGTCAGAGATGGAGAGAGCGAGGCGTAGGAGCAGAAGGAGAGACGAAAAGAAAGCAGCAAAGCCAGCGACAGAGAGTGAGATGCGGCGCGAGAGACGACGACAGAGATGGAAAGAGCGAGCTGGAGTTAAAAGAGGAGAGAAAGAGGCAAATAAAGAGAAAGCGAAGGGTGGGGAGAGCAGAGAGAACCCCGCCGCACTATACGAGAGGATCAATACCATAACAGATGTGTTGGGTGTTGAGAAGTCATGTCCATGACAGGCCAATCAGGGGAGGCGTACTGGCCGGGCCTGAGTGAGTGACCCCTGCTGCTCGCCTCTCTTTACTCCTCCTGTGCTGTGAGACGATTCATCAGCACGGCGTGAGACCCGGGCTACTCTCCCGGACGACGGCGAGTGAAAAGCGAGGCCACGTACGAATACAAAGTGGTGCGCTTGTCAAAGAGGAGACCGGGAAAGATATGATCTTAGAACGGCCATTATACTGCCATTCTCCGGCTTAGCGCGAAGCGAGGGAGTCATTTTGTTTTTGTTAGCTGGATCATTAGCAATTTGAAAGAACAACAGTGGGTACTAAGTGCCAAGTTCCAAGTGTAAGAGGATGAAGATATCCTCAGTGAGTTTGGACAGGGGTAGTATAGGATGGACGGGGGTCTAAGAGGTGATCTAGGAGGGGCTCTCTGGAAAGAAGAGTCTTCAGGAAGCTCTTGAAGCCCTAGAGAAGGATGCACAGGATCTGTTGGCAGCTCATTCCACCAGCGGAGAACCATAAAGAAGAACAGTCTGGACGTGGTGTGCCGTGGTGTGCGTAGGGATGGTAATGCCAGACGGTGTTGGTTGGAGGAGCGGAGGGAGATGGAAACGTAAGCCTGTATGAGAGAGTTGAGGTAGCTGGGAGTGGACCCAGAGCTCACTCTGTATGCCAGTGCCAGTGTTTTGAATTTATGTGGGTCAATAAGTAGGAGAGAGGCATGTGACCTTCTGGGCCGATCGAAGACAAGCCGAGCAGCTTCGTTCCGGACCAGTTGCAGAAGCTGGGAGAGCCACAAGGAGAACCGAGAGATAATCATGGTCTGTTCCAGGAATTGGGTGGCATAGTGCGCTGATTTTTCTGATGTTGTACAGGGCAAAGTGACACGACCGAGAGCCCAATGCAACATCATATGTTGGGGCAGTTAGTGGCATAACGGTTGGGTGTTCGTCCTGTGATCGAAATCCCGGGCAGGTAAAGTTACTACTGAGGTACTCATGAGCAAGGTACCATCTTAAAGCACTGCTCCCCGGGTGCTGTGCTTCACAACCCACAGTGCAACACATTGAAACGTGACCCCCAGCATTTGACCCCATTCGTGAAGAAGCTTGGGGAGGGCACCTTGCTCATGAGTCCCGTCTAAAAAGCAGGGGAAGTAGGTGAGTTTAACAAAGTTTGGAGACAGACATCATCTCCCCCAACAAAGTTGTACTGGATAAAATAGAGTTCCAAACTGTTCTAGACCTGGAAAAACAAGAAACGAACTTCCTCCAGCAGTGGGTAGATGATTTGTTCAAAGAAAGAAGATAAGCATAGCTGTTTAGCTATAAATGATTGACGTTTCTGTGTATGACCAATTAACAGTCTTGCTCGGAACAATCAGTACTCTAAAATAAAGGGAACCTATGAGTATACCGGAACTTTGCTACAGTACAGAACGCTTTGTACCAGGAAAACCCACGGTACCCTTGGTTACACTTTGAAAGCTCACAAAATTGGTCCATACTGAGGAATGAAAAATGTTTTAGGATGACAATATTTTGGATATCTCAAAATACTCAGTGAGTATTTGTCACTGTGAACGCAGCACAGCACATGCTGAACCACAACGATATATGACCTCTGCCTGTGACCCATCCGTGAAGGACCAATGGACAGCTTTTTGGCAGGACGATACCTTGCTTATGAGAGCCTCAGTGCTAGCTTTACTAATTGGGGATTTGAATCGTTCACCCTAAACATTGCGCTATCTAATCCCCCCAAACTTTGAACCCTCAACTTAACGTCCACCACCCCAGTGTTGGAGGTGACTGGGCTAAAGATGCTGAGATTTGCGTTGAAGGTGAACAGAATGGACAGGACAAGGAACGAGTAGATAAGAGGGACAGCTCATGCTAGACGAATTGGGGACAAAGTCAGAGAGGTGAGACTGATGGATGTGGTGGATGTGGTGAGAGAGGAAGATGTGGAGGACAGGAAGAAGTGGAGACTGTTGATCCGCTGTGACGATGGAAGAATGGGAGAAGCCAAAAGAAGAAGAATGTAGATCTTGTTTCAGCAATGAGCCAAGTTTAGTAACTAAAACCATAGTTTAGTCCACCTGCTGCATTGTTTGCTACAGTGCGTGGGATCTAATGTGACTGGAGGTAGAAGGCCTCATGTTTTTATACTTGCTTTACCTTCCAAAAGTACCACTGCAAGTCCCATCCTAACGACACAAACCCAAACACACCCACGTACTCATGGCACTCGTCTAAGACAAACATGCCCTAAGACAGCACCAAATATCAAATATAGCACTTATAATGAGAAAAACAGCCTCTCCGCGCCAATTTACTCTCCCTGTGATAATGCACGTGGGCGTTTCGCCATTTCCAGTGCGCCTAGATCACACTTAACCAATCGGCGCTGTCGGAAAAACGTCCCGCTTTTGTTTGCCTGAACGTGTCGGGACATCAAAAACAGAAAAAGCTGTGAGTCATAAAAACGCAGCAAGAGGACACACCATGTCTTAAACATTCACCCTTAATGCGGAACCTTCTTCTGATTGCAGCTTCTCCGTCTCTGTTAAAGAGGACACAGCTGGGCATAGAGGAAGAGCTAACGCACGTGTCTGGGCCGCAACGTTAATTTGCGGCGATCGCAATTCTCTCTGTTTGCAGCTGCCTCGCATTTCCTTGCTCTCGGAGTGTGAAAAAACAAAGACATCTCGAGTGTTTGCAACTCGGCGCGGCGCTTCCGCAGGGATGAAAATAGCCATGTTGGATTGTTGGGAAGGGTTCTCATCGAGTTAGAAAGCTGAGATCTTCCGTGATCGTTCCACTTCAGGGGGACGATGGGCTGTAATGGTAACCACCATCATCCACAATATCCGAAAATAAGAATCAAGTTCCGGAATAAACTGCCCGTGGCTTCTTTCTTAAAATATATGGTGTTATTTTATGCCAAAATTCTGGGCGCGAGCAAAATCTCTTGTCTTTTCGCGCTCAACTCTGCCTGTACACGCCAAAATTTGTAACAAACGAAATTGTGCGTTTGCCTGACTTAGCGAAGGTGAGCTCGCACATGGGCTGTGTCCTAAGCTGCATACTGGTGCACTTAAAAGTATGGTAGGTAAGGCGCTCTTATCATACTTTTCTATGTGGTAGTATGCATCTCAGGAAATAGCCGGGGCTCAACGGCTTAATGGCCGTCTACACACTAGGTAGTGCACATGGAGAGTCACACACGTTCTATTTGACTTGGTACACTACCTAGGGCGGGAAGAGACTTTTTCTTAAAATGTTGTGAATCTACGCTCGGAATGCTCCGCCCTCACTCCACTCTGCTTTCACGATTGCTTGCATTGGCGCCGTGTTAGAAGTGTCACAACTATGGTGTTATTTTTGCGCCAAAATTCTGAGCATGCAGTGGAACTTTGGCAAGCAAAATGTCTTGTCTTTATGCGCTAAAGTCAGATACACGCATGAAAAATAGCGGAAATCGGCATCGGCCAATAATTCCATTATCGCGCATCCCTAAAATAATCTAATTTTTTCATTTCTTACTGTGCATTTGGGCATATGGACAATTGTCAAATAAATGGAAATCATTCAATCTAATCACATCTACATCCCAAACATTTCTATGGTAAATTTTTTGTCGATTCTCATCGTTAAATCGGATCAAACCCTAATTTACAAAAGTAATGACAACCATCATTAACAAATCTTGAAAGTAAAAAGAAAATCTCATTTTTCCCTTTTTTATGCTGAATTTGTTCATATGAAGACGCCTTAATTACCATCATCCAAAAAGCCTAAAAATGAAGATTCAATGGAGTTTCCAAAGAATATTTTGTTATTTTACATGATTTTTTAAATTCTCACTTTCAGATCTGTTCATATTAACATACCAACAATTATTAAAATAATTTAAAACCATCATCCAAAAATGTAAAAAAAATGGTTTCACCTTCTTTCTGTTTTTCTGCCGCAGATCTGACGCAAATTTTTGATTTTACCAATTAAGAAGCAAGTATGAATATATAGATAACGCTGTGTGGCGCTCCGTCGAAAGTCGAGCCCCCGTAATCTGCTCAAAATCGCCGATTTTTGACGGCGACCGCCTCCCGACTCCATCTCGCTGTCACGACGACGTGTGATGTCACGGCGCCTTATGATGCCGTGATATCTTATTTAGGTCATGATAGAAGTCTCCCATTATGCAGCTGCGCTCTGGGGCTGGAGCTGAAAACCGACAGAGAAAAAGAGCTTCAATTGAGATGTTGAAACTGTCTGACAGGAATTCTGGCGCTAAGTGAGGGAGAGAGCGAGAGAGAGCGAGAGAGAGCGAGAGAGAGCGAGAGCGAGAGAGAGCGAGTGAGAGAGAGAGCGAGAGAGAGGCTGCAGTGTTGCTTTTTGTTTGGGCAGACAGTGATGGCGTAGACAGCACTGTTTGCGCATTTCTCTATTCGTCTGGGAGTTTTTGGTTTTCTCTTTCCCTCTCTCTCCCTCTCTCTCTCTCTCTCTCTCTCTCTCCCTCTCCCTCTCTCAGACGGCTTTGATCACTCCGGCCTTTGAAGCAGCGCTCGGGAAAGGGGAGGAAAAAAAAAAAAAAAACAGAAAAAGAGGAGGAAGCAGAAGTCATCGCAAGTTCACGTCTCAACTTGGCGCGACGCAACTGCTGGCAAACTGTGAATCTGCATAAGCGGAATATTTTTGCATAGTTTATCCGGAGAGGGGGAGGAAAAAAAAACACCCGCAGAACGCATCTGTTCCTGGGTCGCAAATAAACACATTATACAACCTTTTGTCATTTTAAGCTGGCAGCTTGTCTACGGCAAACGCAGCTCCGTGGGTCACACAGCAAGCAGTTTGCTCTCTTTGAACGCTTCTTTCTGCACGAGGTCGACCCCAGAATTTCATCACCCCCATAAATGCATCTGTTTCACGTAAAACAGTATCATTCCGTATAGCTAATGCCCTGAAACGTTAAACAGTTTGCCCAGTATTCGGCAGGTTGTCGGTTGGAATCCCAGACCGGTAAAGGTACCGCTAAGATACTCAAAAGCAAAGACCCGTTCTTGGGGACAGTACCTTGCTCCTGTGCACCTCATTGGTACCTTTTACCGGTCTAGGATTCGAACCAGTGACCATCGGATGACGCGTCCAACTCCCTAACCGTTACGCTACCACCTGCCCCGAAAAACTCCTCCAAACTAGCACTGCCATCTTTTTAGCTTCTCCATCAATGTAACAATGCCTGAAAACAAGGTGCTGAGCGGTACAGTTGGTAGCGGGGCGGTTGGAAGCTTTTGGGGACGGTACCTTGCCCACGAGTACCTCAGTGGTACCTTTACCAATGTACGACTTGAACCGGCGACCTTCCGACCACAGAGCCAACTCCCTGTTGATAGTCGGTGGCGTAACGACTAGGACATTCGTCCCGAGATTGGAAGGTCGCCGGTTCGAATCCCGGACCGGTAAAGGTACCACTGAGGTACTCACGAGCAAGGTACCGTCTCCAAGCACTGCTCCCCAGGCGCTGCCCATGTTAGCTGCTCCTTCACAGATGGGTCAAATGCACAGGTCACATTTTGTTGTGCTGCACTGTCTGCTGTGCTGTGGTGCATTAACAATGACCAATCATCACTCACTTTCATGTTCTCTAGACCACCGTCTCCCCCTCCTCCTCCTCCTCCTACGCCGGTCTCTTAGCGTCCTCGCGAACCCTGTCGCTAACAACCGGAACAGCTAACTTGCGCTAACAGGGCTCTCCAATGCCTCGCGTTTCGGCTCCGTCTTCCTCTCAATCAGCTCGTCAGCCGGCGGCGGATTGCGAGGACGTTGATTATCGCTTTGGAGAGCCCTCCAGTCCGACACCTCGAGTCTAGCTGTCGTCTCGCTCTCCCTCACTCTCTCTCTCTCTCTCTTGCAGTTTCTCTCGAGGAAGCGGAACAAAACGAGGGGCTTAGCGCGGCGCTTCTCCTCCGCCTGGAGGAAGCAGGTGTCTGGTAAAGTGAGAGATTACTCGGGGAAAGACGCCGCCGTCTCTGGGAGGTCCCGGGGCTGGGAGGCGAGTCGGATGGCATTCATGCCCATGGCGTGGGAGTGAGGGGGTGGGGGGCAATGGGGCACAACGGGGTGGGAGGCACGACGAGGGAGTCGAGTTACTCACACGTGCCAAACGGACCAAAGCCTGTGGAGGGGCAGGAGGGGAGTAGAGCGAGGTGCAGCAGCTCTGACTGTGATGGATCAGGTGTGGGTTAGGAGTTGGAAAAGACCACAAAGAGATAGACTTGGGGAAAGAAAGAAAGAAAGAAAGAAAGAAAGTATTGTGGAGAAGAACCATACCTTTTGTCTTTCTTCCTCGTTTCTTTCATCTCCATCTCTACTTTCTTTCTATCTTTCTTTCTTTCTTCTCACCCTCCTCTATTTCTCCCCCTTATTCTTTCTTTCTCATCGCCGTCACTTTCTTTCATGACTTTACTTCTATTTATCGCCCTCTTTCTTTCTATTAATCCTCCCTCTTTTTTCTTTCTATTTATCCATTTCTTTCTTTCTTTCCTTCCTTCTATTTACCCCCCTTTCTTTCTATCTATCCTCTTTCTATACTTTCTTTCTTTTTTCTGTCTATTTATCCCCCTTTCCTTTTTCTTTCTATTTATCCACCCTCTTTGTTTTTCTTTCTGTCTATTTACTCCTCTTTCTTTCTTTCTTTCTTTCTTACTTTCTTTCTTTCTATCTATTAATCCCCCTTTCCTTTTTCTTTCTATTTAACACCCTCCTTTTTTCTTTCTATTTATCCCCCTCTTTCTTTCTTTCTTTCTTTCTTTCTTTCTTTCTTTCTTTCTATTAATTCCCCCTATTTCTTTCCTTCTATTTAACCGTTTTTCTTTCTATTTATTACCCTTTTCTTTCTATCTATCCCCTACTATCCTTTCTTTCTGTCTATTAATCCCCCTCTTTTTTCTTTCTATTCATCAATTTCTTTCTTTCTTTCCTTCCTTCTATTTACCCCTCTTTCCTTCTGTCTATCCTCCTTCTGTCCTTTCTTTCTTTCTTTCTTTATTTCTTTCTTTCTTCATATTAATTCCCCCTCTTTCTTTCCTTCTATTTACCCCTTTTTCTTTCTATTTATTACCATTTTCTTTCTGTCTATCCCCCTTCTATCCTTTCTTTCTCTCTGTCTATTAATCCCCCCTTTTTTCTTTCTGTTATCCATTTCTTTCTTTTCCTTCTATTTTCCCCTCTTTCTTTCTGTCTATCCTCATTCTATCCTTTCTTTCTTTCTTTCTTTCTATCTATTAATCCCCCTTTCCTTTTTCTTTCCTATTTAACACCCTCCCTCTTTCTTTTCTATTTATCCCCTCTTTCTCTTTCTTTCTATATTTTTCTTTCTCTTTTTTTCTTTCTTTCTGTCTTTTTCCCCCTCTTTCTTTCCTTCTATTTACCCCTTTTTCTTTCTATTTATTCCTCTTTTCTATCTATCCCCTTCTATCTTTCTTTTCCTATTTACCCCTTTACTTCTTTCTGCATTCTTTCACAAAACTATCTTTTTCACTCTCTTTCTCAATGTCTTTTGTTTTTTCTCCCCCCACCTTTATATTGCCCCTCCTCTTTCTTTCTTTCTTTCTTTCTTTTTTTCTTTCTTTCTTTCTTTCATTCACACAATCTTTCTTTTTTATTGCTGGATCCTCTCCCTCTCTTTGACATATAGTAGGAACTACAAAGTGATAGTTCTCTGTTTTCTGTCTTCTCTCTCTTCCCCCATCTTTCTGCATCCACTCTTTTGTGCGTAAAAATACACACAAACTGGAGGGTGACGTCTTGCACATACCCACATCCGATCTCTCCCCCTGGGCAGTGTGTGTGTGTGTGTGTGTGTGTGTGAGAGCGTGATAAGCGGCTTTATCTCCAGTAGTTTAATCAGCTGCAGGACCAGATGTTGGGCGTTGGCGCTTCGGCGTGGTAGCACGTTAGCAGTCCTGGCTAAATAAAACACGGCATACCGAGCCATAAAGCAGCCGTACTGGTACTAAGCACTGAGCAACAGTCTCTCGACCGACACCTGCGCATCAGCACACACACACACTCCCACCATCTCGTTGCTCCTGTATAAAGCAGGTGAGGTGGTGGTCTTGGTACAGAGCTCGGTGACCGGGAGTTCGGCGTTCGGCGACGAGTGTGTGAACTCCATTAGAGCTGTGCTCAGCTGCTCACCTGTAAAACCCTGCAGTGCAGCACAAACACACACACACACACACGCACACACACATACACACAAGCACACACACATACACACACACACACACACACTCACATAGAGTCCTCATTTCACCTGCTCATTATCATCCTGTCACACATGCCACAGCACTCACGCTGCTGCCATGGCTGGGTAGTGCGACTTAACACCTGTCCGGAGAAGCGAAAGAGAGAGAGAGAGAGAGAGAGAGAGTGGGGGGGTTATGGAGGACGAAAAATTGTGAAGAGAAAAAAAAAGAACAGAAATGGGAGAAAGAAAGGGAAGGGTGTGTAGATGTGTGTGTGTGTGTGTATGTGTGTTTAGTGTGTGTGTATGTGTGTGTGTTTTAGTGTGTGTGTGTGTGTAGGTGTGGAGTGTGTGTGTGTATGTGTAAAGTGTGTGTGTAGGTCTGTGTGTGTGTGTGTTTAGGGTGTGTGTGTAGATGTGTGCATGTACATGTGTGGGGAGTGTGTGTGTGTGTGTTTAAGTGTGGTGTGTGTTTGTGTGAGTGTGTTTAAGTGTGTGAGTGTATGTGTGTGTGTGTGTAGGTCTGTGTGTGTGTGTGTTTAAGTATGTGTGTGTAGGTGTATGTGTAAGTGTGTGTGGGTCTATGTGTGTGTGTGTTTAAGTGTGTGTGGGTGTGTGCATGTATGTGTAAGTGTGTGTGTGTGTGTGCGTGTGTGTGTGTGTGTGTGTGTGTGTTTAAGTATGTGTGTGTAGGTGTATGTTTAGGGTGTGTGTGTGTATATGTGTAAGTGTGTGTCTCGTTAAGTGTGTGTGTGTATGTGTAAGTGTGTGTGTGTGTGTGTGTCTTTAAGTGTGTGAGTATGTATGGGAGTGTGTGTGTGTGTGTCTTTAAGTGTGTGTGTGTTTAAGTGTGTGTAGGTGTATATTTAAGTGTGTGTGTGTGTGTATGTGTAAGTGTGCGTGCATGTGTTTAAGTGTGTGTAGGTGTATATTTAAGTGTGTGTGTGTATGTGTAAATGTGTGTGTGTATATGTGTGCGTGTATGTGTAAGAGTGTGTGTGTGCGCGTGTGCCGTTTAGTGTGTGTGTGTAGATGTGTGCATGTATGTGTGTGTGTGTGTGTTAAGTGTGTGTGTGTATGTGTAAGTGTGTGTGTGTCTTGGCGATGGTGTATGTGTGTGTGTGCTTTAAGTGTGTGTGTGTGTATGTGTAAGTGTGTGTGTGTGTGTAGATGTGTGCGTGTATGTGTAAGTGTATGTGTGTGTCTTTAAGTGTGTGTGTGTGTAGGGGTAAGTGCGTGTAGTGTGTGTAAGTGTGTGTGTGTTTAGGTGTATGTTTAAGTATGTGTGTGTGTGTGTCATTAAGTGTCATTAAGTGTGTGTATGTGTAAGTGTGTGTGTAGATGTGTGCGTGTATGTGTAAGTGTATGTGTGTGTCTTTAGAGGTGTGTGTATGTGTAGATGGTAGATGTGTGTGTGTGTATGTGAATGTGTGTGTGTGTGTGTCATTAAGGGTGTGTGTGTGTGTGTGGTGTGTGTGTGTGTGTGTGTGTGATGTGTGTGTGTGTAGTGTGTGTCTTTAAGTGGGTGCATGTATGTGTAAGTGTGTGTGTGTCGTTAAGTGTGTGTGTATGTGTAAGTGTGTGTCTTTAAGTGTGTGTGTGTATGTGTAAGTGAGTGTGTGTGTAAGTGTGCGTGTGTGTGTGTGTGTGTGTGTGTATTTGTAGGCGTGTGTGTAGGTGTGTGTGTGTGTGTTTAAATGTGTGTATGTGTAGGTGTGTAAGTGTGTGTGTGTATTTGTAGCGTGTGTAGGTGTGTGTGTGTGTTTAAGTGTGTGTATGTGTGTGTGTGTGTTTAAGTGTGTGTAGAGTGTGTGTGTGTGTTTAAGTGTGTGTATGTGGCAAGTGTGTGTGTATGTGAGTGTGTGTGTTTAAGTGTGTGTAGGTGTGTGTGTGTGTTTAAGTGTGTGTGTGTGTGTGTGTTTAAGTGTGTGTACATGTGTGTGTGTGTGTGTTTGTGGCGTGTGTGTGGGTGTGTGTGTGTGTTTAAGTGTGTGTATGTGTGGGTGTGTGTATGTGTGTGTATTTGTAGGCGTGTGTGTGGGGTGTGTGTGTGTTTAGGGGTGGCATGTATGTGTAGGTGTGTGTATGTGTGTGTGTGTGTGTGTGTGTGTGTGTGTGTGTGTGCATGTGTATGTGTGTGTTCATGTGGGTGTGTGTGTATGTGTGTGTGTATTTGTAAGCGTGTGTGTGGGTGTGTGTGTGTGTTTAATGTGTGTATGTGTAGGTGTGTGTGTGTGTGTGTGTGTGTGTTGTAGGTGTGTGTGTGTGCAGGGTCTGTGGGTGTGTTTTAAGTGTGTGTAGGTGTCTGTAGGTGTGTGTGTGTGTGTTTAAGTGTGTGTACTGATCTGCATACACACTGGGACTCTAGTGGGACTCTGTGTGTGTTTAAATGTGTATGTGTGGGGTGTGTGTATGTGTGTGTGTGTATTTGTAAGCGTGTGTGTAGGTGTGTGTATGTGTGTGTATTTGTAAGCGTGTGTGTGTGTGTTTAAGTGTGTGTATGTGTAGAGTGTGTGTATGTGTGTGTGTGTTGTGGCCGTGTGTGTGGGTGTGTGTGTGTGTTTAGGGTGTGTGTATGTGTGGGGTGTGTGTGTGTGTGTGTGTATTTGTAGCGTGTGTGTAGGTGTGTGTAGGTGTGTGTGTGTGTGTGTTTAAGTGTGTGTACTGATCTGCATACACACTGGGACTCTAGTGGGACTCTGTGTGTGTTTAAATGTGTGTATGTGTAGGTGTGTGTATGTGTGTGTGTGTAGTTGTAAGCGTGTGTGTAGGTGTGTGTATGTGTGTGTATTTATGGTGTGTGTGTGTGTGTTTAAGTGTGTTTAAGTGTGTAGGTGTGTGTATGTGTGTGTGTTTTGTAAGTGTGTGTAGGTGTGTGTGTGTGTTTAAGTGTGTGTAGTGTGTGTGTGTGTGTGTGTTTAAGTGTGTGTACTGATCTGCATACACACTGGGACTCTAGTGGTGTGTGTATAAATATTCATGTGCTCTACTGCTCTGTTAAACACTGGCTTGTCAGCAAATAGTTGAAGGCAGCTTCTTCTCCGCACATCTGGCAGTTACAGGTCACCACGAGATCAACCCGTCCAGCTGGTCAACCACAATCAGCTGGTCGCGCAATCGAGCACGTTTGCTAAGATCCACTCAGCAACAGGTCCGTAGGGTCCCAAAAAGTCCCAGCTGCTACCAGATGCCGCCCTTTAATCCAATTAAGGCGACGCGATTCTTGTGAGATTAAACGCTACCGCCTCCGCGGCGAAGGTCCTGGGTTGGATCCCCGGGTGGAGTTTGCGTGCTCTCCTCGTGGTGACGTGGGTTTCCTCCGGGTGCTCCGGCTTCCTCCCACACTCCAAAAAGCCACTCTAAATTGGACCCGCAAGGTGTGAATGTGTGTGTGATTGTGTGAGTGCGGCGATGGGTTGGCGCCTGCCGGGTTGGTTCACCTTGCTTCGCCCTGTAGTTCCCGGGATGAGCTCCGGTCCCCGCCCAGCATAAGCCCAGTTAGGATTAGGCGGTTTGAATGTCGTGAATGAATGAAATAGCGAAATCCATTTTAAAAAGTGAAACCAGGCTTACGGCATCTCCTGGGACCACCCTGCCATGCGCTGTGGACGCTAGGGGTCATGGTATGGCGGGAAGAACCGCTAATACGATTATGGTCAAGACAGAATCGTCAATGTCTGAATAGCGATGCGATTAATTTCAACACCCTGTCCTCTCGTCTGAAAAAACCACTCCTCTCGTGTATCCTAAACCAAGTGCACGTACTGTTTCTCGCTCTTTCTCTCTCTCTACCGGCGCCTTGTATCACTTGCGTGATGAACTCCGATTACTTTCTGGCGGGGTAGAGTCTAAAAAGCTGACCGGGTCCCACCGGCATATCGTTATCATACAAGTCGCGGTTAATCTGGCGCCGGTTATAATCGATTCGCCCATTAGCTATTTAAATGCGTCTCTTCACCTTATAGGCCCGGCCGTGAGAGCTGGCCCGCGTTACGGCGGGCAACAGTCGTGCGATCGGATTTTCTCGCGATTAAGCGAGTTCCGTCGATCCGAGAAGAGGAAGAAGCGTCTAATGAAATCCGGCA